>SNQJ01S0022632.1:147646-214567 GCA_010110895.2 Picea sitchensis
AGAATGAAAAGATGCTTTCCCCATTCATCTCAACAGCTTAACAATCGCCCAGAATAGGTAGCGCTCCCTCAAAAGGGCCATCAGAGCATTGTAGCACTCCCTTGTAGGCTTTAGGGGGGCACCAACGCTCTCAAAATCTATAGCGCTCCCTCAAAAGGGCCAGGGGAGCGTTATAACGCTCCCTGACAGTGTAAGGGGGAGCGTCGGCGCTCCGAGATAGTGTAAGGGGGAGTGCTCCCCTCCAAAAACTCAGTTTTTGAGGTGCTTTTAGATGGAAAAAGGTTTGCAAGCCTGCTGACTCATTTCTCCTCTTCCAAATCAAATGTTTGAGGTGTTTCAAGTGTCTTTCCTATGTCGTTATGGGCACGACATAGGCATCATGGCAATATGATTTGTTTGATGTTTGCGACACTTCCGACCTTGTGAGAAAAATGCGACACTTGCGACCTTTGTAATGACGACACTTGCGACACTATCAAAGTGAGTAATTTTGATGTGTAACAACAGGCTCACCTGAGATCATCAGTTCCCATCGAATAGAAAAGATCCTAAAAAAAGGTCATTTGGTAATTATTTCCCAGCTCCATTTTATTCAATTAGTTGAGACACCCTCTTTGCACCATAATATCCAATCTATCCTCTCCCAACAGAAATATGATTTTACCACTCCCCATGGAATTTCCCCTTTCTTGTGGTGTTCACAATAATTTCATTCCTTTAGTCCTAGGTAGTCTTCTTCCCAATGTTCTCCCTTATCATCATCCCTTTTCCCAAAATAATGAAATTAAGAAATTGTTTCAAGAATTACTCGACGTGAGTGTTATATGTCCTAGTACTAGCCCCTATTCTTATCATGTGGTCATGGTAATATATAAAGAAGGAACTTGGTGCATGTGTCCATACTTTTTTTCCCTTACAAACTCACCATCAAATAAAGATTTCCCATTCCTGTCATTGATGATCTCTTCCATAAATTAAGCGGTGCTCAATACTTTACTAAATCTTTGTTATGGATACCACTAGATACGTATGAAAGAGGAAGACATTCCCAAGAATGAATTTAGAACTCATGAGGGTCACTATCATTTGTTGGTATATCCCTTTGGCATGTGTAATGGTCCCTCCATTTTCCAAAGTCTTGTGAATCATGTCTTGCATACTTTTTTCCATAATTTTTTTTAGTTTTTTTTTATGATATTCTCATCTATAGTAAAACATAGACAACCCATATTTCCCATGTGCATCAAGTTATCCATCTACTCTCTCAACAATTGATTTTCCTCAAACAATATAAATGTGCCTTTGGATCCTCAAAAGTGGATTAACTCAGTCATATTATCGGTAAGGATGGTGTATGGGTGGATCCTAAGTAAATTGAAGCTATGAATGATTGGAATTTACCTAAGACTCTTAATATCTTCCGTGGTTTTCTAGGTTTAACGAGATATTAACACAAGTTTGTTTAGAATTATGAAAAAATGGCAGCATGATACATGAGAATCACAAGCACACGGAAGAGGAGGATAGTTGGATATGCACTAATGCACATTTTGAAGATATTTTGAATTTCAAAAGGATGTCACATTAATGTAATATCTGGAGAGACATAAGTGCTCTTAAATGTTTTGGGGATTGTAACTCATATCTTGAGCATTTATCTCATCTATCGGTTGTAGACAATTAATATAATGAATGTAAAGTATATGTAGGCTTTAATTCTATTAGATAGCTTGAGGTTGTAGGAGGTAAAACTCAAGAAATCTCCCTCGTATGTATTGTATTGTATCATTATTGTCAATTGTAAGGGGTAAGAGAAGAGTAGAAGTTGTAGCGCAAGAGAATAGGAGAGAAAAGAAGAAAAAAGACTGTAGAAGTTGTATAAGAAGATAGTTGTTTCTATAGAACCCATGTACATAAGCACTTGAGTTAATATAATAATACTTTGACTCAATTTCATGGTGTTGATATGGTTACTATGTCCATCTATTGAATGGTATGTTTACAATTTTCTTATATGCTCTCTTATGCATTTGTTTCAATGATTTGTGTGTATGATTTCATGTTGAATGTATGAAGTCTGTGAGAGGGAGAGTATGATTTTCAATTGTTTCTCTAGATGAGACTTCCTGCGAAGAGTGCAGTGAATGTCCGCAAGGAGTGCGTTTACGAGAGTCTGAGTTTTATCTCAGAAAACCTCAGGAGGGATATCATTGTTCTCATACCAACAGAAGTGAAAGTATAGCACAAATCCATGCAAGGTGTGCGCAGGCCAGCTTGAAGTCTGAGACTTTACCAACCAAGTGAGTGGTTGAATAACTGTTGTCTCAAGGAGTGCACATAGTTGGAAGATTTCAGATGATCAATGATTATCCTGAAGCCACAAGGAGTGTGTGCAAGAATCCCTTGGAATCTTTGAGTTTGCAGCAAGATTCAAGATCAGGAGGGATAGAGTCTTGGAAATTTCAAAGCGAAGATGAGGTTTGAAGTCACCTCATAGAAACCAAGCTCAGGAATCTTTGAGAATTTGAATGGATTGTTGAGTTTCTCCGAGGGAGAAGTGGTGATTTTTTTTATGGTAGTTACATTAAATGTGGGGGGCATTATGAAAATGTTCGCATACAAATTGGTCAGTACCACCTGAAATCTCATATATTTTCTATTGACATGGGTGGTTGTGACATTGTGCTCGGTGCTAAATGGGTACAAACTCTGCACCCCATTCTCATAGATTTTAAGAAATTAACCTTGCAATTCCAATAGGAGGGATAACAATATTAGAACAAATGCATCACAACAAGATCGCCTGAGATCATCAGTTCCCATCGAATGGAAAAGATCCTAAAAAAAGGTCATTTGGGAATTATTTCCCAACTCCATTTCATTCAATTAGTTGAGACACCCTCTTTGCACCATAATATCCAATCTATCCTTTCCCAACACAAAGAAAATTTTACCACTCCCCATGGAACTTCCCCTTCTTGTGGTGTTCACAATAATTTCATTCCTTTAGTCCTAGGTAGTCTTCCTCCCAATGTTCTCCCTTATCATCATCCCTTTTCCAAAAATAATGAAATTAAGAGATTGTTTCAATAATTACTCGACGTGAGTGTTATATGTCCTAGTACTAGCCCCTATTCTTATCATGTGGTCATGGTACTCTATAAAGAAGGAACTTGGTGCATGTGTCCACACTTTTTTTCCCTAACAAACTCACCATCAAATACAAATTCCCCATTCCTGTCATTGATGATCTCTTCCATAAATTAAGCAGTGCTCAATACTTTACTAAACTTGATCTTTGTTATGGATACCACCAAATACGTATGAAAGAGGAAGACATTCCCAAGACTAAATTTAGAACTCATGAGGGTGACTATGATTTGTTGGTAATTCCCTTTGGAATGTGTAATGGTCCCTCCACTTTCCAAAGTCTTGTGAATCATGTCTTCCATACTTTTGTCCATCATTTTTTTTAGTTTTTTTTTATGATATTCTCATCTATAGTAAAACATGGACAACCCATACTTCCCATGTGGATCAAGTTATCCATCTACTCTCTCAACAATTAATTTTCCTCAAACAATATAAATGTGCCTTTGGATCCTCGGAAGTGGATTACCTCAGTCATATTATCGGTAAGGATGGTGTATGAGTGGATCCTAATTAAATTGAAGCTATCAATGATTGGAATTTCCCTAAAAATCTTAAGATCTTGTGTGGTTTTCTAGATTTAATGAGATATTATCGCAAGTTTGTTCAAAATTATGAAAAATTCGCAGCATGATACATGAGCATCGCAAGCATGTGCAAGCAGAGGACAGTTGGATACGCACCAGTGCACATTTTGAAGATATTTTGAATTTCAAAAGGATGGCACATTAATGTAATATTTGGAGAGACATAAGTGCTCTTAAATGTTTTGGGTATTGTGACTCATATCTTGAGCATTTCTCTCATCTGTCGGTTGTAGAAAATTAATGTAATGAATGTAAAGTAGATGTAGGCTTTAACTCGATTAGATATCTTGAGGTTGTAGGAGGCAAAACTAGAGAAAGCTCCCTCCTATGTATTGTATTGTATCATTATTATCAATTGTAAGGGCTAAGAGAAGAGTAGAAGTTGTAGGGAAAGAGAATAGGAGAGTAGAGAAGAACAAAGACTGTAGAAGTTGTATAAGTAGATAGTTGTTTCTATAGAACCCATGTATAGAAGAACTTGAGTTAATATAAGAATAATTTGACTCAATTTCATGGTGTTGTTATGGTTGTTGTGTGCATCTATTGAATGGTATGTTTACAATTTTCTTATATGCTCTGTTATGCATTTGTTTCAATGCTTTGTGTGTATGATTTCATGTTGAATGTATGAAGTCTGTGAGAGGGAGAGTATGAGTTTCAATTGTTTCTCTTCCTGATAATTCCTGTGAAGAGTGCAGTGAAGGTCCGCAAGGAGTGTGTTTACGAGAGTCTGAGTTTTATCTCAGAAAACCTTAGGATGGATACCGTTGGTCTCATACCAACGTAAGTGTAAGTATAGCACGGAGCCATGCAAGGTGTGCGCTGGCAAGGTTGAAGTCTGAGACTTTACCAACCAGGAGAGTGGTTGAATAAATGTTGTCGCAAGGAGTGTGCAGAGTTGGAATATTTCAGATAATCAATGATTATCGTGAAGCCGTAAGGAGTGTGTGCAAGAATCCCTTGGAATATTTGAGTTTGCAACAAGATTCAAGCTCAAGAGGGATAGAGTCTTGGAAAGTTCAGAGGGAAGACGAGGTTCATAGTCACCTCATAGAAACCAAGCTCAGGAATCCTTGAGAATTTGAACGGACGGTTGAGTTTCTCAGAGGGAGAAGCATCGATTTTTTGTGACCGTTGGATCCAAATGATCAGCAGAGAGGATAAGGTTGAGTGTCTTTCAACACTCACAATATCAGGAGAGATAGAAATCGTTAGATATGAATCAACGAGAGTCATTGGTTTGGCTCTTTGAATTTGGACATTTTGAAGGTCGGAAGTGTGGCGGAGGTCATTTTCGGGAGACCCCGATACGCGAAGTCCCGACGCGATCTGGACCGTCAGATCGTGAAAGGTTTAGGACCGTTGATTTGTAGGAGAGAAGTCGTGAGTTAAGACTTCGAGAAAAGGAGAAAAGTTGCATCGCAAACTCATGAGTCGTGAAATCCCGACGTGCTCATAGGAAAGGCCCCAGGACTTCACTGGAGGTCATATGATGGACGCATAATGGAGAAGCTAGTGGACTGATAGCCCATTTCGGGGTTTTGAGAATCAAAGGGGTTGGTGGGAATCATAATAGAAATTGCAAAGTCGTGAAATCCAAAACACCTTTTTGGGTTAAGTCAGTGGTCACGTAGGGTGGAGGTTCATGCCTAGTAATTGTTCATGCATACGTAACTTCTAAGAAGGACATGTGGTATTATTGTATTGAAGGTTCCAGTGGGAACTAAGGAGTCATTTCGGCTCAAGAGAGTAGGAATATCCAAATACTAGGAGGTCACGTAGACCCTGTTGAGGTAGGGGTGTTGCGTCAAGTGGTATCAGAGCCTAGATAACTAATTTTGTTTTCTATAGAAGGGAAGATAGAGAACAATTATGATTTGAATTCTCCATGGACAGATTGAAACAATTCCGCCAAGGAGATGTCAAGATAGACCCATGCCCGATATAGCCGTGGAAAGGAAAATGAGAGAACTTCATGCTCGATTGGATCAATGAGTCCGAAAGAGAAAACGAAGCCGGAGCCGAAGAAGAAGTTGTAGTCGAAGATTCTACAAAAGACCGTCTATTCAAAGTTGTTGCGAGAATAGGGGCCAAAGAAAAAATGGACATCCCGATGTATGAAGGCAACTTAGATGTTGAGGAGATGCTAGAATTCTTTAGAGCTCTAGATAAATAATTCGACTATGAGGATATCGAAGAAGATAATAAAGTAAAACATGTTTTCACTAAACTAAAAGGTCATGCAACACTTTGGTGGGATGAACTGTAGGATGACAGGAATTGCAAAGGAAAACAAAGAATCAAAAGCTGGGATAGGATGGTAGCAAAGATGAAAGCCAAGTTTATACCCAGATATTACCAAATTAATCTGTTTTGAAGAATGCCAAATTTGAGACAGAAAGGGATGACAGTGAAGAAATACACTTAAGAATTTTACAAACTCAACATCAGAGTAGGTCATCGCGATATTGATGATGAAAATGTCGCCAGATACATGAATGGCTTGAGATATGAAATTCGATATGAGATGAGCATGGTGACAACCGGGAATACAAGTATAGATAAGATCAACATAGAAGAGAAATTCAGTTTGAAGTGGGAGATTTGATCTTAGTGCATCTAAGAAAAGAAAGGTTCCCAAGGGGAACATATAACTAGTTGAAGATGAAAAAGATAGGGCCATGTAAGATTATGAGAAAATTTGAGGCAAATGATTATGAGATAGAATTGCTAGATGATGTGGGCATATCACCCATATTCAATGTAGCATATCTGTATCCTTATATAGTAGATGAAGAAGATGGGGAAGAGAAACAGAAGGAAATTCAGTGGGTCAAATAGATGCCTGTAGATGAAAATCCACAGACGAAAAATATCATGGATCAAAGAGTTGGAAAGAAGACCCGAAGAAGGACATATTTTGAATATTTGGTAAAGTGGAAGGGACACCCGATTAAGGATACCAGTTGGGAAATCAAAGTAGATATCCAGAAACATGGGAAGATGGTGCAGGAGCTCATGGACAGGAGCCCATGAATTTTTTAGCCAGAGGAGTATGATTTAGGAGCATCGCAAGAATGCACAAGCCATGGACAGCTAGATACGCAACAATGCACATTTTGAAGATATTTTGAATTTCAAAAGGATGGCACATTAATGTAATATCTGGAGAGACATAAGTTCTCTTAAATGTTTTGGGGATTGTAACACAGATATTGAGCATTTCTCTCATCTTTCGATTCCAGACAATTAATGTAATGAATGTAAAGTAGATGTAGGCTTTAATTCGATTAGATATCTTGAGGTTGTAGGAGGGAAAACTCGATAAATCTCCCTCGTATGTATTGTATTGTATCATTATTCTCAATTGGAAGGGGTAAGAGAAGAGTAGAAGTTGTAGAAAAAGAGAGTAGGAGAGAAGAGAAGAATAGAGACTGTATAAGTTGTATAACCAGATAGTTGTTGATATGGAACCCATGTACAGAAGAACTTGAGTTAATATAAGAATACTTTGACTTAATTTCATGGTTTTGTTATGGTTACTGCTTGCATCTATTGAATGGTAAGTTTACAATTTTCTTATATGCTCTATTATGCATTTGTTTCAATGATTTGTGTGTGTGATTTCATGTTGAATGTATGAAGTTTGTGAGAGGGAGAGTATGAGTTTCAATTGTTTCTCTTCCTGAGAATTCCTGCGAAGATTTCAATGAAGGTCTGCAAGGAGTGCGTTGAGGAGAGTTTGAGTTTTATCTCAGAAAAGCTCAGGAGGGATACCGTTGTTCTCATACCAACAAAAGTGTAAGTATAGCACAGAGTCGTGCAAGGTGTGCATAGCCCAGGTTGAAGTCTGAGACTTTACCAACCAAGTGAGTGGTTGAAGAACTGTTGTCACAAGGAGTGCATAGAGTTGGAAGATTTCAGATAATCAATGATTATCGTGAAGTTGCAAGGAGTGTGTGCAAAAATAACTTGGAATATTTGAGTTTGCAGCAAGATTCAAGCTCAGGATGGATAGATTCTTGGAAATTTCAAAGGGAAGACGAGGTTCGAAGTCACCTCGTAGAAACCAAGCTTAGGAATCTTTGAGAATTTGAATGGACGGTTGAGTTTCTCCGAGGGAGAAGCGTCGATTTTCCATAGACCGTTGGATCCAATGGATCAACAGAGAGGATACGGTAGAGAGTCTTTCAACACTCACAAGATCAGGAGAGATAGCAGCCGTTATATCCAAATCAATGAGAGTCATTGACTTGGCACTTTGAATTTCATAATTTTGAAGGTCGGAAGTGTGGAGGAAGTCATTTTCGGGAGACCCTGATACACGAAGTCCCGACACAATCTGGATCATCAGATCGTGGGATGTTCAAGACCATTGATATGTAGGAGAGAATTCGCGAGTTCGGACTTTGAAAAAAGTAGAAAAGTTGCATCGCAAATTTACAATTCGCGAAATCATGACATGCTCAGAGGAGAGGCCCCAGGACTTGGCGAGAAGTCATATGATGGATGCATACGGGAGGAGCTAGTGGACCGATAACACATTTCGAGGTTTCAGGAATCGAAGGAGTCGGGGGGACTTATGATAGAAATCATGAAGTTGCAAAATCCGAAACACCTTTTCAGGTTAAGTTAGTGATCATGTCGAGTGTTCACGTGGGGTGGAGGTTCACACCTAGTGCTTGTTCACACAGGCGTAAATTCTAAGAAGGACCTGTGGTATTATTGTATTGAAGGCTCCAGTGGGAACGAAGGAGTCGTTTCGGCTCAAGGGAATAGGAAGATCCAAATACAGGGAAGTCAATCAGACCCTACTAAGGTAGGGGTACTGGGAAACAACACCTCTCACTTCTCTCCTTAAAAAAATTCTTTCACTTGGACTCTAGTTCCATATCAATCCTCCCACGCCCTGAAAGATGATACGTGAAAAAATCTTGTCCTAACAATTCCCAACCTCACCAAGACTTTTATCTTAGAATGTGATGCTTCATGGAATGAATTGGGGTAGTCCTCATGCAAGATGGTATTCCTTTGGCTTTCTATAGAAAAAAAAATTCGAAGAGACATTTTGGCAAATAAATCTATGAAAAGAAAATGTTGTATATTCTACATGTTATGGATCTTTGTTGTCCTTTCCTATTTGGGAAACATTTCCAAATTAAAACTAATCATGAGAGCCTCAAATATTTTCTGGAACAACGCATTTCATCCATAAAGCAACAAAAATGGGTGACCAATCTATTTGGATTTTATTATGAGATCATTTACAAGAAGGGAGAAAGCAATGTGGTTTCTAACGCTCTTTCCAAGAAGTATGAATAAAAAGGGTCCCTCTTTGTTGACATGTTTATAGAAGCAACATTGATGTGCTTGTCATTGATGGCAAGAACACCCAGGAAGGATAATCTCAGGAGGAGGAGCACGCAGAGGGAGAAAAAATCTCGAGCATTAGATCCTAGCGCGGGGTCTGACCATCATTGGATCTAGGAGAACCTGCACGTTCTTTAAAGTGCAAGGAGAAGCGGTATTACAAAATCCCGAACGCAGGTGGTCCATCCATTATCAAAGAGAACATGTGGAAAAATATCAGAGCATGTCAAACACTTTGTTTCGGAGTTTCATAGATCAAGAAATCCAAAGGAAGGAGGTGCTCTAACCTCTTAAACTCATGATATGTGATATCCTGAAATGATCTAGGTCCTTGGATCAAGGATTGATCTAGACCGTTGATCAGGCACGACGAAGGCTCATGAAGTTGAGAAATCATGATAAAATATTCACCATTGATCCAAGAGGGACATGAGGCAAGCGATATTTTTTTTCGCTCACTCAAAGGTCAAAGGAAGGAGGTTCCTAACCTCTCTAACTCACGATATGTGAAATCACAAAATAATCTTAGCCATTGGATCAAGGACGAATCTGGGCCACTAGATCCAGGAGGTAGACCATGACAGACCACATCAGCAAGGATAGGTGGCAACCTACGTCAGGAATGACACATGGCACAATCAATCAATGACAAGTGTCAAGTTGATTCGACATTTTACGAACGTGAAAATCATGAATATGAATGACACATGGTAGCTAATAGGCTTGTGACATGTCATTGAGTGATGAAAGAATGAAATCACTCTGAGAGTTTAGTTTCGGGAGTTTTAGTATCAACACTCCCCCAAAGTCCTGAAAGCTGAAGTTTTGGGGCGATGAATATCCATCCGATCACCATGGAATGTGGACCATTGATCAGAAAAGTGAAGCACTCAAATGATTAGCGAGTGGTCATAGGTTGTGGTCACATCCTCGAGAGTTGGAGGAAGGCACTAACAGCTAAGCTACATTTCAAGATCACGATATGGAGAGTCATGAAGTCTCACCACAATATTGCCGAAATCACGAAACATGAAACAATGAGCCAATCTGAGTCGTTGATCAAGAGAAAGCGTGAACCATTGATCTGGCTCCATTTTAGGAGTTTCGACAATCGCAACTTGGAGTGTCAAGACCCTTCATCATAGGAATTCTGAAATGTGAAACACCTTTTTGTCATAGGTTGTGGTCACTGCTAGTGGTTATGTGAGGGGAAAGAGCTAGTGTAGCTAGGCTCCATTTCGGGTACCGCAAGTGGAGGAGTCACTCACGACAAAATTCCTGAATTGTGAATTGAGAAATCCCTTTAGGGATAAGCACTTAGTCATCATCGTGGGCATGTGAAGGAAGGAGCTAGCATAGCTAGGCTCCATTTTGGGGTTTGCAATATAAGGTGTCAAGGAGACTCACAAGAGAAAACCCGAAATGAAAAATCGCAAAATGTCGTTTTGATTAGGCCTGTGGTCACATCCAAGGTCACATTGTCGAAGGTTTAAGGGAGGAGCTAGCATGCAACTAAGTTCTACTTCGTAGATCGTGACATGGAGAGTCGAGATGCCTCATACTCAGATCCCCAAAATGCGAGTCATGAAAGAACCTTATAAATAGGCGTTTGGTCACCACATGAGGCCACATGTGAAAGGAAATGTGAAAGGTGCCAAAGGTGTAAGGCTGGATAGGTTCACAGTGTAACTACTAGAAATCACTGATGGTTTCTGCCAGAGGACTCGAAGAGACTTAAGGGTGATCGCCAGACAAGGTGAAGGGTCTCGAGGAAACTGCCAGTACAGTGTAGACTCATCATAGAGTCAACCAACAGATGGAAATGGGTCGAAGACTGTTACTTCCAGGAAAAGAAAAGAAGCTCAGAATAAATGGGCATACATGCAGAACAAACATGCAGGAACTGCCAAAGAGAATGAATCCTTGCGAGGATAAACTGGCAGAGGACTCATCATGAGATCGACATGCACATTCCGAAGTGAAGCTTAGTGGAGCTGTGAAAATATAGCGCATGTAGCATGCACAAGGTGCACAGAGACTATAAAAATGAAGAACATAGAAGAGATGGGATTGTTGTTGAGAGTCATTCATGCATGTAGAAGGAGGCAGGGTGCAGTAGCTGAAATCCATAGAAGAGGAATGGTTCATAGAAGGGACATGGCACAGAAAGAATAAAAGGCAAAAGAACATAAATAACAAGGAATGTGTGCAGGAAGACACTAATGTAGGAAGAGAAGAGCAGTGTAGCAGAACAATGATGAGACTGGTAAGCCATTGATAAATATTGTATCATTTTGATAAATTTACTGATAGAAAACTTTATATCTTAGGGTGGTAGGGAGGTTCTAGGGAGGACTATTGTCCTCTGATTTTCAAGTCGGTGTTTGAAAACAGGGAGTTGTAGCTTCCAGCTAGTTGCAGCCAGAGAAACTAGTGTGGCAGGGTGGTGCAAGGGAGAATTGTTGTTCTCTGTTATACAGGTTGGTGCCTATGTGACTGGAAGTTGGTGCTTCCATATAGTTGGTGCTAGAACACATAGGGAGTTGTTGCTTCCTTCGAGTGGGTGCTAGAGAAACCAGGGAGTTGGTGCTTCCTTCTAGTGGGTGCTAGAGAAACCAGAGAGTTGGTTCTCTCAGCAAGTAGCATCTTGCAAAACAGAGGTGGTAGCCTCATTATGAGTCGGTGCTCATAAGAATGATAATGTATAGAAAATAATTATCATATAAAGAAAAAGAGGTTTTGACCCTTTCTAGGTTTCCTCAGAAATATCCGTCTTTGCATTATACATGTGTGTGATTGATGTTGAATACTCTATTTCTTATTTATTTTGATCATCATTGAGTGTTCTTTAATGATTTTAAAAATGGATATAATTGTTTAAGCATAGTAACAATTGATTCACCCCCCCTCTCAATTGTCCAACAATTGGTATCAGAGCCAGCCCCTTTTATATAAGGGTAGATCCTAGAGCTTAAACATGTCAATCTATGAAGGAACTTCAACCAATAAGGCCCCTCTATTCAATGGAACAAACTTTTCCTTCTGGAAAGTTAGAATGAGAACCTACATAATGGTTTTAGGTACAGATGTCTGGGATGTGGTAGAGACTGGTTATGTAAAGCTAGTTGTACTAGCTAATAAGGATGACAAGCTAGAATTCAACTTCAACGTTAAGTTTATGAATGCTATCCTGAGTGGGCTTTTAGATGCATAATTTGTAAAAGTTATGCACTTAGAAACTGCCAAAGAAATGCAGGACAAACGCATTAGTAGTTATGAAGTTAATGAGAAGGTAAAGGATGCCAAGCTTCAAACCTATAGAGTACAGTTTGAACAACTGAAGATGAAAGAGGATGAAACTGTTGTAAATCACTTTCTAAGAGTTGAAGAACTGGTAAATGCAATGAAAGCACTTGGTGAAAAAATTAACGAACCCTCCTTAGTTCAGAAAATTTTGAGATCTCTACCAGATAGTTTCAACCCGAAGGTCTCTGCTATAGAAGAACTGAATGATCTAAAATCCTTGGCATTTGATCAAATTCTAGGAATGTTGACTGCATATGAAATGAGATTAGTTAAATATAAACCCACCTCTAGAGAAGAATCATTTAAAGAAGACAAGAATGAGGATTCTGAGCCTGATGAAATTGAATCAAAATTTGTGAGAAGACTGAAGAAGGGTTCAGGAAAATGCAAAGGTAAATTGCCTTTCAAATGTTTCAACTATGGTAATATAGGTCATTTTGCAAATAAATTTCCTCACAAAATAAAGGATCAAACATATGATGATGAGGAGAAGCACACACACAAAAATTTGTTTAAAGAGAATAATTTTAGGAAGAAAAGTCTTTGTGTAAACAATGATAATGATCCTTCAGATAATGAAGACATTGACTCTTCTATTGAAGATAAACTAAATGACTTGATGCTTATGGCTAAAGAGTATTATGATAATAAAATCACAAGAAGTGATGCTAATGAAAAAGAAGTTTTGGTTGAATTGGAAGGAGAACTGATCAGTGCACTGGAAGAGATTGAAAAACTCATAATTAAGACGAGAAAGCAAAAACAATTGTTGATACAGTTCAAGAAAGGCAGTAAATAACTTGATGAAGACTTTGCCCTGCTAAAAGTGGAATTAGAAGAGGTAAATAAAATCGAAGACATTCTAAAACAACAGTTATCAGAAAATAATGCAAGATGTGAAGCTCTGGAGGAAAAAGTAGTGAAAACTAGGAAAGAGCTGGAGAAGTTTCAATCCTTGTATCATCAGAATCTGTCAAGTATCATAGCCTCAGAAGGATTGGCTACCATTATGAATTATCAAAGGAACCCAAAGCTAAAAATAGGTCTGGGTTATGAAGAGGGATCAAGCAGTGGTCAGACAAGTAGCAATGAACCCATTAATTTTGTCAAATGTACAACATATGACAACAACAAACCTACAGAAACAAAAGAAGATAATCGGTTGCCCAGGAGGAGTAAAGAAAAAGGTACCATAATTGAAATTGTAGATCAGAGAAATAATACACTCTCTACTCAAAGAAATCGTCAGCATGGAAGAAATTAACCTTCTCAAAGAAGACAACCATTTTCCAGGTACCAAATTTTTTTCTATGGATATTGTTTTTTCTGTTCTATTTTTGGTCACAAAGCTGTAAACTATTCTTTAAAATTTAGATATGAGCAATCAAGACATTCAAGGTATAGGTATCTGCCACAACAAAGAATGAGACAGCCAAGTAAAAAACCATCACAGACTGCAAATCACTTGATGGCTAGGAAAAGCACAAAGGTTAAGCATAACAATCATTATGATCCCTTATTCAACGAATCAAAATGTCACATCTGTCATAATTTTGGACATAAAGTTGCTAACTATCACTTAAAGAACTATGAACTAGATTTGAATCCCTATTCTTAAAATGTCAAGGTTTGGAAGAAGAGAGAAAGTGACAAGTGTGGATTAGTGTTGTCAGATCAAAGACAAAAGAACCCTTGGTATATAGACAATGTATGCTCCAAACATATGATGGGGAACAAAGGTAAGTTTCTATCTCTACGTGAAAGTAAATCAGGAAACGTAACCTTTGGAAATGATGCTCTAGGTAAAATCAAGGGTAAAGGGATGGTGAGTTTAAGTAATGGAAAAGGAAAATCTCAAGATGTTCTGCTTGTAGATGGGTTGAAACATAATCTTCTCAGTGTAAGTCAAATGTGTGACAAAGGATGTGAAGTGGTGCTCACTTCCAAGGAATGCAAGATAAAGTATGTAAACTCAAGACAAGTGGTGGCTAAAGGCATAAGGACATAAAATAATGTACATGTGTTGAAATAAGATATAGAAGAGTGTCATCTAAGAAAACATGATGAGAGTTGGTTAGGGCATAGGAGACATGGACATCTAAACTTTGATCACTTAATCAATCTCAAAAATCTTGAGGCAGTAAAATATCTTCCAAGAATATCAAAGCCACAAGATTTTTTGTGTAAACCCTGTCAAGTAGGAAATCTAACTAGGACAGAGTTTAAATCCAAGAGTTCTACTTCAACGGAGAAACCACTCCAACTAGTCCATATGGATTTATGTGGACCATCAAGAAAGGAAGGCACAGGGAAAGAAAACTACTTCATGCTAATCATTGATGATTACTCCAGACTTACTTGGGTTGCCTTTCTCAAGGAAAAAGATGAAGCATTTGAGAAATTTAAAATATTTAAGGATTTAACTAAGAATCAAACAAGCAAGAGGTTCAAGGCAGTAAGAGCAGACAGAGGAGGAAAATTTTTGTTAAGTGAGTTCAAGGAATTATGTGATAAACATGGGATCAAGAGAGAATACACAATCCCAAGAACTCCACAACAAAATGGAGTAGTTGAGAGGAAAAACAGAACAATGTAGCAAATGGCCAGGTCAATGATGAATGAGAAGAACACTGGTCAAACCTACTGGGTAGAAGTAATACACATAGAAGTCTATGTTCTTAACAAATCCCACCTCAGACCACACACCGACAAGACACCCTATGAACTATGGTAGGGGAGACCTGCTTCAATCAAACACTTCAAAGTCTTTGGAAGTAAGTGTTACATAAATAATAATGATGAGAACCTTGGAAAGTATGATGAAAGGGCTGATGAAGGCATATTCTTAGGGTATTCTACAAACAGTAAATGATACAGATGTTATAATAAGAGGTTTCATAGATTGGTTGACTGTGTTGACATAAAAGTTGATGAAGGAATCCCAGTAATAGAGGTAAACAATATTGAATCAACAACAAAGGATACAGATGAAGTTGAAGATGAACAGGTCCAAGAATCAAAAAAAGAATATTTTGAGCCAGATGAAGATGAAAATATTCAGACATACTCAAATCAATAGACAACATCAAATTCCTCCTCCAGAATCACTCAAAAGAATCATCATGCAAGTCAGATAATTGGTGAAAAAGACAAAGGTGTACAAACCAGGAGAAGGATAATCAAAAACACCGAGCAATCCCATATAGCCTTCATGTCAATGATGGAGCCCAAGAACTTTAATGAAGCCAGTAAAGATGACCATTGGGTTAAATCCATGAATGATGAACTTGACTAGATTGAGAAAAACATACTTGGAAGATGGTTCCTAGACCTGACGGTAAAAATGTCATAGGCTCCAAATGGATCTTTAAGAATAAATTGAATGAGGAGGGAAAAGTTGTCAGGAAAAATGCAAGATTGGTCTGTAAGGGCTATGCTCAAATAGAAGGACTCTATTTTGATGAAACATTTGTTTCCATAGAAATATTAGAAGCTATTAGAATATATCTTGACTATGCTTGTCATAAAAGGTTTAAAGTCTATCAAATGGAAGTGAAGTCAACTTTTCTAAATGGAGATTTAAAAGAAGAAGTCTATATGGAACAACTAGAGGGTTTCAAACTGTCAAATAACCCTGAATTTGTATGCAAGTTGAAGAAAGATTTATATGGGTTGAAACAATCCCCTCATGCCTGGTATCACAGACTGGATACGTATCTCCAAGACAAAGGGTTCAAGAAAGGAATAGTTGACAACAATCTATATATCAAAACAGAGGGTAATGATTTTCTCATCGTGTTGGTCTATGTAGATGACATCATCTTTGGTTGTCATAATGATTCATTGGTTTAATGGTTTTCTTATGCCATGGAGTCTGAGTTTGAAATGTCTATGATAGGGGAACTGACATTTTTTCTTGGTCTACAAATTACTTAGAAGTATGAAGGCATGTTTCTTTCTTAAGAAAAATATCTAAGCGAAATGTTGAAAAGGTTTCAAATGGAAGATGCTAAACCTGTGGGCACACCTATGGNATGATAGCCAGCATGTTATACATCACATCATCTCGTCCATACATAATGCATGTTGTTGGAATGGTAGGAAGGTATTAGTCTGCAGCTAAACAGATTCATTTGCTAGCTTTCAAAAGAATATTCAGATATTTGAAAGAAACAATGAACTATGGCCTATGGTATCCTAAGAATCAAAATTTTCAATTATCAGTCTACTGAGATGTTGACTGGGCTAACTACATGGATGAAAGGAAAAGAACGAGTGGAAGTGTGTTCTACTTAGGATATTCTCTAGTAGCGTGGTTGAGTAAAAAGCAAGGTTCCACTTCTTTATCAACTATAGAGGAAGAGTACATTACTGCTGCTACTTGTTGCACTCAGGTATTATGGATGATTCAGACACTTGAAGACTTGGAGGTAAAATATACTGCATCGATCCCAATTCAGTGTGATAACACTAGTGCCATAAGTGTGTCAAAGAATCCTGTATTCCACTCAAAGACCAAGCATATTCCCAAAAAATACCATTTTCTAAGAGAGAAGGTCACCAATCAGATTGTTCAGGTTCTTTACATTCCCACCACTATAAAAATTACAGACATATTTACTAAACCCCTGGCCAAGACACCATTTGAATATCTCCGTCAGAAGTTGGGTGTCATCCCATCTCACACCTAAGAGAGTCCATCCTATTAGGGGGAGTTTTTGTTGTTTGAATATGTGATACCTCTGGAAAGTTACTGCAACAAATCAGGGGGAGCGTGTATTTCTTTGACATCAATGTCAAAGGGGGAGAAGAATAGCATAAATGGATGCTAAGGTTGGAGATCGAGGTCTAAGCAGAATAGTGCAGCCATTCAGGGTTGACATCAATGCCAAAGGGGGATATTGTTGGCATGTTTACAAGAACAACAATGATGTGCTTGTCATTGATGGAAAGAACAACAAGGAAGGATAAGCTCAGGAGGAGGAGCATGCAGAGGGAGAACATATCTTGAGTGTTAGATCTGAGTGTGGGGTCCGACCATCATTGGATCTAGGAGAACCTGCACGTTCTTTAAAGTGCAAGGAGAAGCGGGCTTACAAAATCCCAAACGTAGTTGGTCCATCCATTATGATAGAGGACACGTGGTGAAAGATCAGAGCACATAAAAGACTTCATTTCAGATTTTCACATATCGGGAAATCCAAAGGAAGGAGGTTCTCTAACCTCTTGAACTCGCGATATGCGATATCCCAAAATGATCTGGGTCGTTGGATCGAGGATTGATCTGGACCGTTGATCAGGCACGACGAAGGCTCGTGAAGTTGTGAAATCATGATAAAATCTTGACCGTTGATTCAAGAGGGACACATGGAAAGAAATAGTTTTTTCGCTGATTGAAATGTCAAAGGAAGGAGGCTCCTAACCTATTTAACTCGCAATATGCGAAATCAGGAAATAATCTTAGTCGTTGGATCAAGGATGAATCTAGGCCACTAGATCCAGGAGGTAGATCTTGACAGACCACATCAACAAGGACAAGTGGCAGCCTACGTCAACAATGACACATGGCATGATCAAGCAACGACAAGTGTCAAGTTGATTCGACATTTGAGGAACGTGAAAATCATGAATATGAATGAAACGTGGTAGCTAATAGGCTTGTAACACGTCATTGAATGACGAAAGAATGATGTCCCTTTGGGAGTTTAGTTTCGGGAGTTTTAGTATCAACACTCCCCCAAAGTCCCAAAAGATGACGTTCTGGGGCGATGGATAGTCGTTCGATCACCACAGAATGTGGACCGTTGATCTGAAGAGTGAAGTGCTCAAATGATTAGCGAGTGGTCATAGGTTGTGGTCACATCGTCGAGAGTGGAGGAAGGCACTAACAACTCATCTCTATTTCAGAGATCACGATATGGAGAGTCGTGAAGTCTCACCACAATATTGTCAAAATCGTGAAACACGAAGCAACTATTCAATCTAAGTCGTTGATCAAGAGAAAGAGTGAACCGTTGATCTGGATCCATTTTTCGATGTTTCGACGATCGCAACTTGGAGTGTCGAGACCCTTCATCACAAAAATGTCGAAATGTGAAATGCCTTTTTGGTGTAGGCTGTGGCCACCACCAGTGGTTATGTGAGGGGAAGGAGCTAGCATAGCTAGGCTCCATTTCGAGTACCAGAAGTGGAGGACTCAAGGACACTCACGGAAAAATTCCCGAACTGCGAATTACGAAATCCCTTTATGGATAAGTGCTTGGTGATCATCATGGGAATATGAATGAAGGAGCTAGCATAGCTAGGCTCCATTTCAGGGTTCACAATATGAGGAGTCAAGGAGACTCATGAGAGAAAAACCAAAATGAAAAATCGCAAAATGCCTTTTTTATTAGGTCTGTGGTCACAACCAAGGTCATATTGTCGAAAGTTTAAGGGAGGAGCTAGCATGCAACTAAGCTCCATTTCAGAGATCACAACTTGGATAGTCGAGATGCCTCATCCTCAAATCCCTGAAACATGAGTCACGAAAGAGCCTTATAAATAGGTGTTTGGTCACCACCTGAGGCCACATGTGAAAGGAAAGGTGAAAGGTCCCAAAGGCATAAGGCTGGAGAGGTTTGCAGTGTAACTACTAGAAATCACTGATGGTTTATGCCAGAGGACTCGAAGAGACTTAAGGGTGATCGCCAGAGAAGTTGAAGGATATCGAGGCAACTTCCAGTAGAGTGTAGACTCATCATAGAGTCGATTGATAGATGGAAATGTGTCAAATATTGTTACTGCCAGGAAAAGAAAAGAAGCTCGAAATAAATGGGCATACATGAAGAAAAAACATGCAGGAACTGCCAGAGAGAATGAAGCCTTGCGAGGATAAACTGGCAGATAACTCAACGTGAGATTGACATGCACATCCCAAGGTGAAGCTCAGTGGAGCTATGAAAATATAGTGCATGCAACATGCAAAAGGTGCACAGAGACTATAAAAATGCAGAACAGAGAAGAGATGGGATTGTTGTTGAGAGTCATTCATGCGTGTAGGAGGCAGGGTGCAACAGCTGAAATGAACAGAAGAGGAATGGTGCATAAAGGGACATGGCACACATACCATAAAAGGTAGTGGAATAGAAAGCGCAAATGAATGTATGCAGGAAGACAATGATGCAGGCAGAGAAAAACAGTGTAGAAGAACAATGATGTGACCGGTAAGCCATTGATAAATATTGTATCACTGTGATAAATTTACTGATAGCAAACTTTATATCTTGGGGTGGTAGGGAGGTGCTAGGGAGGACTATTTTCCTCTTAGTTTCAAGTCGGTGCTTGAACACAGGGAGTTGTAGCTTCCATATGGCTGTAGCCAGAGAAACCAGGGTGGTGCAAGGGAGAACTGTTGTTCTCTGTTATACAGGTTGGTGCCTATGTGACTTGAAGTTGGTGCTTTCATCCAGTTTTTTTTGGAACACATAGGGAGTTGTTGCTTCCTTCTAGTGGGTGCTAGAGAAACTAGGGAGTTGGTGCTTCCTTCTAGTGGGTGCTAGAGAAACCAAAGAGTTGGTACTCTCAGCAAGTAGCAGCTTGCAAAACAGAGGTGGTAGCCTATTATGATTCGGTGCTCAAAGAATGATAATTTACAAAAAATAATTATCATATAAAGAAAAAGAGGTTTTCACCCTTTATGGGTTTCCTTAGGGATATTTGTCTCTGCATTATACATGTGTGTGATTGATGTTGAATACACTATTGCTTATTTATTTTGATCATCATTGAGTGTTCTGTAATGAGTTTAAAAATGGATATAATTGTTTAATCACAGTAAAAAATGATTCACCCCCACCTCTCGGTTGTGCAACACTCTTTTCCCTCTTCTTCATTGTACCTAATTAGCACCAAGTTGTTCCTTAGGAATGGATACAAGGCCCAAAATGTTCTCACCTAATCCAACAATTGCAACACCACTCTTAATATTTTCCAAGGTACTCTTAGAATAATGAAGAGCTTTGCTAGAAAGGCCACTTGTATTTAATAAAATAGTTTCAACTTAAATCCACTATTCTTAATGAGCTTCATGCTTCACTCACAACTAGGCATTCATGGTTTACCAAAACCTATGAAAGGGTAAAAAAAAATTTGGATGGTATGCAAGAGGTTGTCCACACATTTTTGGTTGAACGTGATTTATGCCAACACAACAAGGGAGAAACAATCAAAGCCCCGAGCACACTCCAATGGCTTCCAATCCCCCCTGCTATTTGGAGGGATATTTATATGGATTTCATTGTGGTCTTACCTAACTTGAGAACTAATATAGTCATCATGGTGGTAGTTTATAGTCTTTCCAAATAATCACATTTTTATACTCTTCAACACCACTTCACCACATCGACAATGGATCAAATTTTCATGGATAATATCTTCAAACTTCATGGAATGACTCATATTTTTGTCTCTGATGGATATCCAAATTTCACCAGAAAGTTTTGCGAAGAATTGGTTAGGCTCTACATAATCCTATTATAATTGACCACTGCCTATCATCCCTGTACTGATGGCCAAAATGAAGTTGTCAATGAGTTTTTGGAAATATATTTGCAGGTCTTTTCATTCGATAGACAAAATCTGTGGGCTTGGTGGTTACCCCAAGATGAATTTTAGTGAAACACATCTTACCATACAACTACTCACATGACTCCTTTTGAATAAGTCTATGGAAAAAATACATCATTGGTTCTATCATTCATTCCAAGTGTCTCAAAGGTTCATAAGGTTGAAAAAAATATTATAGTCTGAGAGGCCATTACCCATACCCTAAAAACAAATTTGGTAATGGCCCATAATCAAACGAAGAAACAAGTAGATCAGTGTTGTTCTGAACGATAATTTGTTGAAGGGGACCAAGTGTTTCTTCATATACAACCTTATAAGAAGACTTCAGTCACAGATAAACACTATTAGAAACTTGATCCAAAATATTTTGTTCCTTATAAAATTTTAAATCAAGTGAGGCCAGTGGCCAACAGTTATCTTTTCCCATTCATTATAAGATCCATGTTTTTTTTTATGCCTCATGCTTAAATAAACTTATTGGAACTAAGTGTCTAAGTCAAACTAGTCTCTCTGAGTTGGATGAAGAAGGTTCCATTTGGTTACAGCCAAAAGAAGTCTTTGACCAAGGAGATCATGGTCTCTATTATTGCACCATCAAGGAAGTTTTAGTTAAGTGGAAATATACAATTCCAGAAGATGTCACTTGGGTGTCGACCACCATTCTGCAACAATTTCCTCATCTCAAGCCTTGAGAACAAGGATTTTATTCAAGGGTGAGGGCATGCTAGGGACCCAACTTCTCTAATCCGTCAAATAGGTAGAATGATATATTTTCCATGTAATAAAGGTGACATTAGTTAATAAGGCCTATTTAATAAGTGCGTACAAGTCAATGTAAGAAGACCTAATAAAATATTTTTCTTCTAGAAATATCTTCCTTTAGAATGTTCTTTAGAAGATAGAATTAGTATAAATAAGAGTAGAAGGCACGATAAATATTTGTATTGAGAATTATTGTAATAAAGCAGTTCTCTATTGAAGGTTTCCCCCTTGAAGAGGCAAGTGAACATTGCTTTCTATCAATAAAGGTATCATTTTTGTTGTGGTTCTCTACATTTTCTTGTTTTGCTAGTATTTTATGTAGCATTTCTATTTTATACTTAATATAATAGATCTGTTACTTAAACAAATGTTTTTATAATACAAATTATGATGGTGATACTTAAATGACTCCCTTCAAGGATATCTATGGCCAAAATCCCCCATTACTATTGGCCTACTTACCATGAGTCTGTAAGGTGTAAGAGGTAGAAAAAACCCTGACATATTGAGCCAACATTCTCCACACCCTCAAGGATAATCTTGTAATGGATCAAAATAGGATGAATAAACATGAGAATAAACATTATTTAGAATCTCATTGTGAAGAACGTGATGAGGTATTCCCTCATTTTCATCCTCATAAGCATACCTTCCGAAAAGAAAACCACCATTATAATATTTCTCCCAAGTTTTATGGCCCCTATAAGATCCTAAAATGTATTGGAATAGTTAATTACAAATTGAAGCCTCCTAGCCACTCTAAAAAATCATCTAATATGTTGTTTATCCTACTTAAGGAAAGTTGTTGGATCTAGTTGTTGTATTCAAACTAGCCTTCCATAACTAGATGAAGAAGGCTCCATTTGTTTGTACCAGGAGGTAGTCCTCAAAAAAAGAGAGCCTTGTCTCTACCATTGTAGTATCTAGGAAACCCTGATAAAATGGAAGGATGCACCACCAAAGGATTCCACATGGTAACTAGAATAGATCATTGAACAATTCCCTCATCTTCATCCTTTAGGAAAATTATTCTTTATAAGGGGGAGGGCATGTTAGGGTCTTTGCCTAACCCCCTTCAGTAGATAGTAGGTTTCTATGTATTGATTCAATATCTCGTAAATAATTCCCATTCATTAGATACATTATGAAAGCAATAATTATAAGAATGCTTACTAGAAGGTTTTTCCTACTAGAAAGTTCGTAGGAGGTAGATAATATTGGGTATCTGTTATATTATTTTCATAAACAAACCCCATGCACTAGATTATGCCAGGTGCATGAGGGGGTCATTTGGGGCTTCCAATGGGGTAAAAACACCCCTTTAATAAGGGGTTAGAGGGGGGAAGATCCCTTGAAAAAAAATGGTGGGTTTAGTGTTCGTTTTTAGCAGTTTTTTGGCACATGATTTTTTCCAATGGTTATCTAATTTCAGCTAAGGAATTATGATTGTTGAGTAATACAAGTCAATGGATTAGGAGTTTTGCATGCCATGGGATCATAGATATATAGTATTGTAAAAAATGAAGAGATAAGTTGATGAATAAATAATTATAGGTGTGGCTCTAAACAAGTTTTTGGTTTTCCCGCTTTGGGTTTTTAGGGTAAAATATTTGTGTAATGTGTGTGTGTTATTGTATATTTTATGTTTTTGTTAAGAATCTATTTGGAGTAATTATTTGCACAATGTTAAAATCTACATTTAGTATCAGAGCAGTGATTTTCTTTAGTTATATGCCTTTGTGATCAAAATCTGGACCAGGAGTCAAAATTTAGCCCAAAAATCAAAGCATTTAGAATCACTTCAAAACACACAGGAGCATAGGCCTCATTGTCACAAACCCAACACACTTAGAATGGGCTCAAACAGACATCGGATGAGAGAGATACGCATTCTGTTCGATTTTCCAAACAAGAAAAAAAAGTTGTTGATTGTACAGTCCGTACAGGTGATAACATGGCAGGTGTTGATTGGACATGCTGACGTGGCATGACCGTACACTGACGTGGCATGAGGCTGACGTGGCAGATGTTGAGTTGGAAATCGGGAGGCAGACACATGGACGAATGATGTTAGGGCACGTGGCATTTTATAGGCCAATCGAATGGTGACACGTGGCCCAGACATGGGTTGCCACATGGCACCATGTTTTGTTTTATGGTAAAATTTTTGTGGAGTCCGTGGGGTTCGAAACCCGGACCTCCCACCATAGGTGAAAATATTTAGCAAAGGCTGACATGCCAACGTGCCACACATGTGTTTTTTACTACTATATATTTCGGGTTATATTTAAATTGCAATGTGTTGTATTTTGGGCACGGGGTTCAGGCTGGGGATTAGCCCCAACCCTCGGTTGCACACACCTTTCCATATGACCCTTGCCATAGGAAACTTGGCATGCATTTTTAAATGGCCAACAACCCACATGACCACCACTTGTCTAGCGTACATTCAACCTTGGAACGAGGGGCCTAACATTGTGCTGGGACGTGGCCATATGGCCCCCATGCGCCCAACACCTCCTTTTTTGGGGGCCCTAATTCTGCTAATGGTGTGACAATTTGGTGAATTTTCTGGGAATATGCACGTGTGCTAGGTTTAGGCATGGGAAACACCTAGAATCCAATTTACTCACACAGGAGGTGCGATTCTGAGAACTAGAGACAACAAGCTTGAAGGAGGAAAATGGCAGGAGGCCTATCTTCTTCATTTTTTAGCCAAATGAGGTGTCGAAAAATCCTAACTAGGGGTTTTTGGATGTTCTGAATCCATTGGAATAGTTTTCAAAGGCATTTGGAGACTTATATTGCATGTTTTACACCATTTAAGTTTCAAGGAGCTTAGGGCCACCACTGAAGGAGGCCATGCTCAAATGAGCCCAAGTCTATTCTCTGTGACTAAATAGTCATTTTTGACTAATTTTTATTCTCTGAACAAATTGGGACAGGTTTTAGAGGCATTTGAGGACTTTTACAGGTGTTTTTTCCACAATGAATCTCAGGGAATCTCAAGGCCACATGTAGAAGAGGTCATGCTCGGATGAGCCATGGTCCGTTTTCAGAGTTCTATTAGTCATTTTTGGGGGTTTTATGTATTTTGAACCCAATGGTACAGTTAGTAAATCCATTGGATTTGAGCTTAAGATTGTAAAATAATATTTGAAAAACAAATCCCAGAGAGCCTAGTCCATTGATGGAGGCTCAAGGATATGTAGCCCAGTTGGGGGTGAACTCCTTTATTATGTTGTTTTTGTTGTGAGTATTGTTGGTTATATTTCATTGTTGTATTTATGTAAACAACATATTTAAACTTTTAAAAATCTCACACATAAACACATAAAAGAGGCCTAAACTTGACACATAATTTACCTTGCACAACTAAGACATTGAGCAAGGTCCTGAAGTTTATTTTAATGGAGTAGAGGGTGATTTCATAGAAAAACAAGTCAGCCCCCTATTTTCAGATCAGGTGGTATCAGAGCATAGTTTTGCTCATATGATTTCCATTGATAGCTAGAGATTTAGCTGTTGGTATTATTGTGCAATTTTTGTGTTGAATTTTGATATCTTGCAAGGATGGAGGAAGCTTCAAACATTGATAGTTCTCATACATCTTCATTATCCAAGATATTTGATAAAGAGAGGTTGAATGATTTTTTAACCATGAGATATATGGTGCAAGAGATGTGGGAATATAGGAAGGAGAGCATTTTCCGTCAAGAGCAGTTGATGGCCATGATGGAGGAGAAGCACCACTTCTTGAAAAGTTGCATGAGATGGAGACTCAGCTCCATGAAGAAAAGGAAACCCTTACGAAGTACATGCATGAACATGAGGTATGTAATGGTATTTTTTCTTCAAATTCCTCTCAAGATGAATGCTTTGATGTTTTTGAAAATCACACTATAGGAATAGGGTCCAGGTTATTGTTAAAAATGGGCTATGAAGGTAGAGGGATAGGAAAGCATGAACAAGGCATTGTTGAGCCTATTGTTGTTGAGGAGAGGCCCAAGTATAGGGGTCTTGGATATGAAAAAAAATATGGAGCAAATTCCAAAGTTGAGGAGACAAGGGAAACAGTTCCAAGAAAAAAAATTGTTGCAAGTTCAATCCCTCAAGCATGCAAAGTTTGTGTTCAATATGAATGCAAATGTTTGAAACAAGAGAGTTGTGACATCCATGAGGACAAGAACATTTTTTTTGGTCTTCAAAGAAGAGCTGGTAACTCTTCAAATTCACCTCCTCAAGAAGGCGATAAAGGCGAATGTTCAAGAAATTTTGTTGCAAGTTCAATCCCTCAAACATGCAAAGTATGTGTTCAAGATAAATGCAAATGTGTGAAACAAGAGAGTTGTGACAACCATGAGGACAAGAACATTTTTGTTGGTCTTCAAAAGAGAGCTAGTAACTCTTCAAATTCACCTCCTCAAGAAGGTGATAAAGGTGAATGTTCAAGGTATATTTATACCTATAACTCGGTTGCTTTTGATTATGTTAATCATGGTAAATTTGCATGTAAAAATAGAAGAAAAATTCCATGTACATATTGTGGTTTAGATAGCCATCATGTTTCAAGATGTTGGAAAAGATTGACCACATTTAGGAAAATTTCCAAGCAAAGGAAACTTGAAAAGAGGATGAAAAATATTTGCACTCATTGCCAGAAGAGAGGTCATCTCATTGACCAATGTTGGACATTGCATCCAACCACTCATCCACATCACAAGAAGCAGATGGATAAAGAGACTGGCAAGAATGGAAGAGGAGATTCCATCATCGATGTGAGTCAAGATGATTCACAAGAAGACAATTTTCATCAGAAAAAAGTCACCATTGAATTGGCTTGGTAAGAAATGGTTAGATTTATTGAGCAAGTAAGGCTTGCATTTTTCTGTTTGTAGATGCAATTTTCAGCCTTATATATTCATTTCCGTTGAAAGTATGACAAGTTGCAGCAGTTTGTCACAACATGTATGATGCAAGTTTGCATGAGAATGTGATTCATTTGAAGGCATTCTTGTTGTTGCACAACTTCGCCAGGAGAATGTAAAACATGCGTATGATACTAACTTATTGCAGTCATTTATAGCTTTTCATTTCATCTCTTATGTACCCACATGTTTTTGGGTTTATGTACTTATGTTGTACTTGAAGGAGAGTTGAAGAGCTATGCACATGCATGAGATTTTGTATGTGTAAACAATCAACTTGGTGATAGTTCATTATGAGTGACTCATGATTGTAACATGGTTTTGTATCATGAATGTCGACCTTTTGAATGTCGATATGTTTCAAATGAGTCTCAACTTGTGTCAATGTTGTCTTGACGACTATGTTGTGTCGATCATGTCTTTTGACTTATGTTTAGTCGATGGTGTTTGTTGGCTTATAAGTCAATATTGAGTACACCAAGATGCAAGAAAACGTCATGTACTTTGATGAAGTACAATATGTGACCATTTTCTTGAAGAGAAAAAAGACTTGTTCGCATCATTTTCAGTCTTGTATAAATTTTGTTTTCAAGATTGATGGTTTTCTTGGTTTGTGACAAGATGTCACATGAAAGTATTTTGCAGCCATTGTAGAGCAGATTGTGTTGACACCAAAGAGTTCACAAGAGGGATGTGATTCTCAGTGGGAAGGTTGTCAGTCTTCCAAGAACAAAGAGAACAGTTGGTCAGCAACAACCAAAGAATAGTGGTTGAGGGACATAGCTAGTTGCAGTGCAAGGCATGTCAAGGTACCTAGGTGATTGCCAAAAAGACTTTTCAAGTAGAATGAATTGATAGAACTTGGAAGAAGAAGAGTATCGAAGCTCAGGTGGATAATCATCATCTTTTGTGGGTCCAAAATCCTTTTAGTGGGAAGGTGTGTTCAGAATCTGGACCAGGGGTCAAAATTTAGCCCAAAAATCAAAGTGTTCAGAATCACTTCAAAACAAACAGAAGCGTAGTCCTCATTGTCATGAACCCAACGCACTTGGATCGGTCTTAAATGGACATCGAATGAGAGAGATATCACGTTCTGTTAGATTTGCCAAACAGGCAAAAAAAGTTGTTGATTGTACAATCCATACAGGTGATGACGTGGTAGGTGTTGATTGGACATGTTGACATGGTATGACCATACACTGACATGGAATGAGGATGACGTGGCAGGTGCTGAGTTTCCATTCGGGAGGCAGAGACGTGGACAAATGATGTTAGGGAACAGGGAATTTTATAGGCCAATCGGGTGGTGCCACGTGGCCCAAACATGGGCTTCCACGTGGCACCATGTTTTGTTTTATGGTAAATTTTTTGTTGAGTCCGTGGGGTTAAAACCCTGACCTCCCACCATAGGTGCAAATCTTTAGCAAAGGTCGCCATGCCAACACACCACGCATGTGTTTCTTACTACTATATGTTTCAGGTTATATTTAAGTTGCAATGTGTTGTATTTTGGGCCTAGGGTTTGGGCTGGGGCTTAGCCCCAGCCCCTGGTCGCGCACACCTTGCCATATGACCCTTTCCACACGAAACTTGGTGCGCATTTTTAAATGGCCAACAACCCACGTGCCCACCACTTGTCGAGCGGACATTCAACCTTCAAACGAGGGGTCTAACATTGTGCCGGGATGTGGCCATATGGCCCCCATGTGCCCAACACCTCCATTTTTGGGGGCCCTAATTCTGCTAACGATGCGACAATTTGACACGTTTTGTGGGAATTCACATGTGTGTTGTTTTTAGGCACGAAAAACATCCAGAAGCTAGGTTACTCACACAGGAGTTGCGATTTGGCAAACCAGAGACAACAAGCTTGAAGGAGGAAAATTACAGGATGCCTATCTTCTTCATTTTTTGGCCAAATGAGGGGCCGAAAAAGCCCATCTAGGGTTTTTTGGATGTTCTGAATCCATTGGCATAGTTTTAAAAGGAATTTGGACACTTCTATTGTAGGTTTTATGCCATTGAAGTTTCAGGGAGCTCAGGGCCACCATTGAAGGAGGTCATGCTCAGATGAGCCCAAGTCTATTCTCTATGACTGAATAGACATTTTTGACTAATTGTTATGCTATGAACACACTGGGACAGGTTTCAGAGGCATTTGAGGAATTTTACAGGTGTTGTTTCCACAAGGAAGCTCAGGGAAGCTCAAGGCCAGATGCAAAAGAGGTCATGCTTGGATGAGCCATGGTCCGTTTTCAGAGTTCTATTAGTCATTTTTGGGGTTTTTATGTATTCTGAACCCAATGGTACAGTCAGTAAATACATTGGAGTTGAGAAACAGTTTGTAAAATAATATTTGAAAAACTAATCCCAGAGAGCCTAGTCCATTGATGGAGGCTCAAGGAGATGTAGCCCAGTTGGGGGTAAACTCCTTTATCATGTTGTGAGTATTTTTGGTTATATTTTGTTGTTGTATTTATGTAAACAACATATTTAACATTTTAAAAACCTCACACATAAACACATAAAAGAGGCCTAAACTTGACACATAATTTCTCTTGCACAACTAAGACATTGAGCAAGGTCCTGAAGTTTATTTTAATGGAGTAAAGGGTGCTTGCATAGAAAAACAAGTCATCCCCCTATTTTCAGATCACTTTGCGTTTAAGGGTTTTTCTCGGGTCTATGATAAACCTTGTTACAGTGGAATATCTACGATATTCTATTCTTGTGGTGAAAAGAAATGGCGAGTAGTTAAAAAATAGAGATCAATAAATTTAATACATAAAGTTTTGAGATGTGAAAGATCAATATGGAATATCAATTGGTGCAAAAATATTATTGGATCCAAGTACTAAACCTACAAGAATGTCAATAGAAGACTAAGAAAAGTTGGATCAGAAGGTGAAGAGACCAATCTAGTTCTGTCTCACAGATTTAGTATTATTGTATGTTTCATGGGAATCTATAGCCAAGGCGTTATGGGATAAATTAAGGGTTTTGTATCAATCAATGTCCCTGGTAAACAAATTATTCCTGCAGAAGAATCTATATAACACAAGGATCAAATATGGAAGCTCGGTGACAGAGCATCTAAATTTCTTGAATAATGTTGTAAATAGGATATTATATGTTGTTATTAAGATTTTGACGACGATAAGTGTATCAATTTATTGTGTTTTTTAGTAGACTCATGGGATAGTCTTGTTGTGGGCATAGGTAGTAATGTAAATAATTTAATCTTCAATGATGTGGGATCATCCTTATTGTTGGATGAGAGGAGGTGAAAGAACATGGAAGGAAACAATACATATACCTTATTTGTAGGAAGATTCTCCTAGGAAATAAATAGATCCAAGTCCTCAAGTGGGATATCTTAATCTAGGGGAAGACATAAATATCCCGAAAAAATTTGTAAAGGTATGATGGCTATGTGGAAAATAAGGGAACTATAAGAAAAAATGTAGATGAAAAAGTGTTGAGAGAGGGAAGGGATATGAAGACGCTCCTTTTAGAGAAGAAAAAAACTTTGCAGTTGAATAAGGGGATGTGTACTTGGATTCTTCATGTACACAGGCCGATCATGAGGCATGGTTGGTCGACTTATGTGCATCCTTTTATATGAATCCTCATAGGGAGTGGTTCAAAGAATATGAAAGATATGATGGAGGTGATGTTTTCCTAGGTGATGACTTCATAAAAAAAATCATAGGATTATAAAAATTCAAGTTGAATCTCATGGATGAAAGGACTAGAACACTCCCTGGTGTTATACACATCCCAGGATTAGGTAGAAATTTGATTTATGTAATAAAAATTGACAATGCAGGGGTAAAAACAATGTTTGAGAAAGAAACATGCAAGATGGTTCAAACATAAATGGTGTTGTTGAAGGGAGTTTATATTGGATTTACTCTATATAAGTTGTTGGGAAGCACTATTTGAAGAAGAAAAAAATCCTGAAAACTCTAGAGAAAAGAGTATGTTGCGGCATCAAATATTAGGGAATATCAAAGAGAAGGAACTTCGAGTAATACATGGTAAAAGTATGGTTGAAGGTATTTACAATTTCTGTGAACATTTCCTCTATGGGAAACTGAATCAAGTAATATTTTCTTGTGGTGTTATGAGGGGAGAGGGAATACTATAGTTGGTGAATAGTGATGTGTTTGTACCTATGTCGTTTCCATCGTTGGGCAGATTTGTGTACTATGTCCCATTTATAGATGACTTCTTGAGGAATACATGGATTTATTTACTCATAAAGAAATATGAAGTATTTGGCATATTTAAAGAATTTGAGGTTCTTGTGGAGAATCAGACAGATAAAAGAATTAAGTTGTTGAGGATGGATAATGGTGGAGAATTATGTAGAAATGAATTCAAGGATTTATATAAGAAGTGCAGTATATAAAGGAAGAAGAGTACTTCATACACACCTCAACAAAATGGAGTTTAGGAAAGGATGAATAGGATGTTGATGGAAAAACCAAGGTGCATGCTCAATGGTGTTAGGTTAGGAAATGAATTATGGGTAGAGGTAGTGGGTATTGCATGTTAGTTGTTCAATCGATCAGCCCCATAAATTTTGGATGAAAACAATCCATACGAGGTATGGAATGGTGAGAAAGAGTCTCTTACACATCTCAAGGTATTTGGTTGTGATGCCTATATTCATGCTCCAAAGGAAAAATAGAGTAAGCTAGATAAAAAGGTTGAAAAGTGTATCTTTATTGGGTATAAAGATGGTCTAAAACATTATAAGACTTGGAGCATAGAAACTAAGAAGGTAGTGTATATCCAAGATGTGGTATTTAGATAAAAAAAAGATGTTATCAAAGAGGAAGTCTTACCAAGGGTAGAAGAGCCAGAAAAAATAGAGTTTGAATTTAAGGATAATGAATCAGACTCTACAAAAAACCATGAATCATAAAAAGAAGAGCCTCATACTCCAGTATTAGGAGATTGGTTAGGGAAAGAAGGAAACCAAAACGGTATACTCCATGTGATTTCCATTAAAAAAATTCTTTGTTTATTACTAATGATGATTATAGAACTATTAGTGAGCCACTGGATTTAGAGGACGATAAACTATGGAAAAAGGACATGGTGGAAGAAATGGCAGTGTTGGATAATAATGAGGATTGGAATCTAGTGGAGTTGCCAATTGGAAGAAATTTCATTGGAAGAAAATGTGTCTTTAAGAAAAATTTGAATTCAGAAGGAAAAGTGGAGAAACACAAAGCTCGGTTAGTAGAAAAAGGTTATTCACAGGTAGAGGGAATTGACTTTGGGTAAAAAATTTCTCCTATTTCCAACTTAACTTCCATTAGATTTATTTTATCTGTTGCTGCTACATTTGATTTTGAAGTAGAACAGATGGATGTGAAGACAAAATTCCTACATGGGGATATGGAAGAAGAAATCTACATGAAACAACCATAAGGATTTGTTTTGAAGGGAAACAAAGAGTTGGTATGTAGGTTGAAAATTACCTGTATGGGTTAAAACAATCACCAAGGATGTCATATAAAAAAATTGATACGTATATTGGGACTTGGCTTCACAAGGAGAAAAGTTAATCACCATGTGTATTTCAAATTAATCATTGATTTTCTAATTTATTTGGTATTGTATGTTGATGATATGTTGCCAATAGGAAATGACGAGGAGATTATCCACGATATGAAAACTAAATTGTCCTCTAAATTTGACATGAAGGATCTTGGTAATGCAAATTTAGTTTTTGGCATGGAAATTAAAAGAGATTGAGCAAATAGGAAACTATGGTTAAATCATAGGAAATATGTTTAGATAATATTGGAGAGGTTTAATATGTGGTAATGTAAACTCATTAGGGTTCCTATTTCTATAGGTGTAAATTTATCTTCATTTCAGTGTCCCAAGACACCAAAAGAGGAAGAGGACATGTCTCATGTTACATATGCTAGTGTGGTTCGAAGTTTGATGTATGAAATGGTATGTGCTAGATTGGACATTGAACATGCAATGGGAGTGTTTTGAACCTGTATATGTAAAGAATAGGGAAGGAGAATTGAAAAATACTAAATATAGTTTTCAAGTATTTGTGTGGTACTACTAGTTATGGATTGTGATACCAATGAAGACCAGGATTGGACATAGTGTTGGACATACACGGGTTTATTTATGCAAATTGGGATATAGATATGGATTGCAGAAGATCTGCAAGTGGGTATGTGTTTAAGATATTTGGAGGAGAAATCAGTTGGATGAGAAAAAGATAGGTTATAGTGGCACTCTCAACTACATAAGATGAATATATGGTAGCCACTCATGCAAGCAAGGAAGCAATATGGTTATAGATATTGAATTCGGGTATTGGGTTGCTAAAACAAGTTGTAAAAATAGATTGTGATAGTCAGAGTGAAAAAATCATGGTGAAGAATCTGAATTATCATTCAAAGACAAAGTGTGTTGATGTTCAATATCACTTTGTGAGAGACATGGTTGAAGAGAAGAAGGTGTTGCTGGTGAAAGTGGACACTTTGAATAATCTTGCAAATTGATTGAAAAATTTTGTTAGCATTGAGAAGTCTCATGGTGTAGAGAAATAATGCCAATTCCTTCCCTGTATTGGTCATTGTGTAACCTTGTGACCCCCTATATGCAAAGAAAACAATAACTAAGAGATGGTTGTGTATGTTTTATATTCTTTGTATGACCAACCCCACACATTGCATTGCACTGGGCGTGTGGAGGGGGGGCGGGGGGGCCCATAGCAGGGTACATTTCCCCCCGTGTTCAAGGGGTCATAAGGGGGAATATCCCCGAATTTGTTTTTTTTGTTTTTGTATCTATTTTTAGTGGTTTTTCGGCACATGGTTTTCTGCAATGGTTTTCTAATTTCGGTTAAGGAACTAGGAAGCTTGACTCATCTGGGTAAATGTATTATGATTTTTGGACGATGCGGGACCCTATATATATTGTATTGTAAACAATGAAGATAAAATATGATGAATAAAGAATTAGAGGTGCACCTCTAAACAATATGTTGGTTTTCCGAGTTTGGGTTTCTAAGGTAAAATATTTGTGTAATGTGTGTGTGTGTGTGCTATTGTATCTTTTCTATTTTTATTAAGAATATATTTCTAGTGATTAATTGTGTAAGGTTAAAATATATAGATAGCACTATATAATGAAGTAGAAGCAATGTAATGAGATTCCTTGTGAAGAATATTGTAATCAAATGTCTACTCATTTGGATGTTTCCCCCTTTAAGAGTTAAGCGAACAACGCTTTCATCAATAAAGGTATAACTATTTGTGGTTTTTTGGTTCTTCTATTGTTGTTATTTTTATTTTTAACAATAACTTGGAAATGCGTATTAATAGAAATTCTACAACAAAGCTCATACTAGGGGTAAAAAAAGAGAAAATACAATATATTTCTTTGAGGATAATTTTCGATGTTTTTTCCCTAAAAAGTATTAGTAATTTTTCATTTTTTCAAAAACTGATTCTCTCATATTCTATAGAATAAAATTATTTTAGTTTAAAAATTGCCAAATGTTTCTAGAAATTATACAAAATCCTTGTAAATTTGAATATTTTTACAAAAATATAGCCAAACATTTCACAGATTGCATATTAAGGGCTAGTAAGATTCACTAAGGTTTCTACATTTTAAGATAATTTTTGTTCCTTAAAATTATCCCTGTCTAGAAGAGACACATTTCCAAATTTATTCCATAAGTATATTCATACAAACTTCTTTAAAATTATCCGTGTCAAGAACATACACATTTCCAAATTTATTCCATAAGTATATTCATACAAACTTCTTACATAACATAATACAAAAACAATGCATAATTGTAATGGATTGCAGGCATGACTTCATGTCAACATTGGTTGAGTTGCTAATGAGTATTTATTCATCCTTCCTACTTTCAACCATATTTATTTTACATTTGTTGGAGTCCATGTTGCTCCTATCAATCCAAATTTGTCTTGATCTGGAGGTTCTACTTGTTTCTAGTTCCTCGACTTCTTCTTCCTGATCATCCCAACTTGTCATTAGCCATGGACTTAAGTGGCTCTTTGATTTTCACCCTGAATCAAGAGAGAGTTGTTCCTCTTTCTTCATATTCTAAGATTCCTTTTCTTTCCTCTTTTATTGAGGTTCTTGATTTGGTTGGATCTAAGGATCTACGTTGATACTTCATGTTCTTCTTAGGTCCTTTAGGGAATTTTTCTAGAATGTTTCCTATTTAAAAGAAATATCTACATCTCAAGGAAACTCTTTGATAATCCAACTTCTTAGAGAAGGAATAGGTTTTCCCTAGATGAGATTATTTTTTGTTGGAATCCCTTTGCTAAAGTCCATTTCCATGCATATCCTAGTGTATGATGAAATGTTGTGCCTCTTAATTTCTTGGCTAACAAAACGAGACTTTCCAAGAGATGAACCAATGGATTCTAGAGATGGTAAACCCAAAAACTGCAAGGGAAGATTGGGAATTCTCATCTAAACAAGAGTTAAAGAAATAATATAGTCAAAGGATTGAAGAAAGGATAGCAGGGTTTCACTCATAGACCTACTAAGAATTAGATTCCTGTCTTCAATAAGATCAATTTCAATAAGATCAAACTTTGCAATGAAGAAAACCTTTGAACAAAGATGTATAATGAATTCTTTTTTAGTCAGAGGTAACAACAAGTTTTCTATATGGTTATGGAGATTACTAACTAAGGCGAAAAACCATTAAAACAAAAAACCAATCCATTGGAGCTTAGGTAATCCACACCATCATCTTCATATGCTCCCATTGAAATGATTATATTAAGGGCTTCAAAAGAAGAAGAGGAAGGAGAAGGGGATGGGTTGCAAATCCATTTAGAATGGCATCCTTGAAAGAACTATCCCTGATTCTGTAAGAAGAAAAGAAGAAGGGGAAGGGGGTGGGTTGCAAACCCATTTAGAATGGCATCCTTGAAAGAAATTTCATTCAAAGAACTATCCCTAATTCTGTAAGAAGACGACACACTAGAGGCCCCAATTGGGGCAGAGTCGAGGCTCAATATGTTAACAACGGAGGAAACAGAGTGTGATTGCTTGAACTCTCCCCTAGTCTGCCCGTTTGTAGGATTGTTTTCCCTAATGAAGACATATTTTATTAGCAGTCGCAGGAATTTTTAAAAACATATTCGTTTAGAAGCTTAGCAAATAGGACTTCTAGCATTGCAATTAAATTGTCTTTCTTAAGTCAAATTTAATAAATAACAAAGTTATCGTCTTAACCAAATTAATTTTAATGAATTGCATGCACTCTATGTCAACATGGTCGCTGCCAATTTAAGAATGAGTGTTTATTGATGCATGTATACATCGATTTAAGATTGATTATTTGTTAATATAAGATTGAGTATTTATTATTAGGTTAATATAAATATAATTATTTAAAAAAATATATATATATTTTTATCAGTTTCGTTTAAAAATTGGTTAGAAATTTGAAAAAATTGATTTAAAAATTGGTTAGAAATTTGAAAAAATTGTAGATACTAGCCATTAGGATTGCAGGATGGATTAGAGGTTTCTCAGAAGTTGAATATATTTGTATATTCACAACCACAATTCAAATAATCTAAAGTTGCAATTTCCTCCATTTCTAATTAAAATTGTTTATTTTTTCCTAATAAATGGAAGTTTCAAGTTTGAGCACGTTCTATTTTCAAGTTTAGCACGTTTTTTTTTTTTTACGTGGGATGCTTTCGTTGCATAATCTCATGCACATACAATTACTTAAATATTTAATTCTGTATTTATCCCTTCTTTTATCTTGATTTAAGCTTTATTAAAAATCCGAGCATTACTTTAATTTTTATATTTTCTAAAATTATATTTGAAATTGTTTATTTCTATTTTTATATTTTGCATAGTTATTTTTTAGATAGAATGTCGTGAGTACAAGTTTATTTGTAATACATCATTTTAACTTAAATATTACTAGCACAACAACTAAATAGTTGTTGGTTAACACCGAAAGGCTGATAAGATGAAACAAATCTTTAAAAGAATATATTAAATTTTATTGTTAATTAACAAATAAACGATTGTGCTTCATTTATCTGGTGTTAATATTTTAATTTATGTTACTCACTTACGTGACAATCAGTTAGATATCAAAGTAATTTTTAAATATGATTAGGTAAATGTAAAAAAAGTAAACACATAAACGGATGTCTTTATAATAGCTAGGAAGTTAATGATTGAAATCACAGCCATTTATTTTGTGTGACTACTAAGAATATTCCAGCCATATTTAATCTTGCCCATAGAAAACTTATTAAGCACTAAACCCCTATTAAATTTGCCCATTATCAATAGGTATACGCCTTTCGGCATAGTTACTTAATTATGTAGATAAGTTTATTTTTAGGTTTTAATTAATAAGTAGATAAATTTAATTCTTTAAATTTAATAAAAAATTGCTTACAAGTTATAGTTTCATTTTATTGTTGAAAATTTTGGTTATTGTTAGATTTGGTACCTGAGGTACAAGATATTTTCTTCCTAGTGACTTTATAATGTTTTTTATAAAATAATTTTATGAGCTTTTTATTTATAAAGTGTAAAAGTAATTTTATGAGGTTGTGGGTCACTATAGTGTTTTAAGTGACCTCAACAAATGATTAAGTTGTGACCATTGATTTCAAGGAAAAGTGAAGAGTCACTCAAGGGAGACAAGGGTTAGAGGAGTTACATATGAAAATTCCATAAAAGAAACACTTAAGGGAGAAAGGGCGCACATTTTTAGGACAAAGGGGTGGGAGGTGAAGAGTCACATTTCCCAAGAGAAGTTTATAAGCTTAGAGAAAGAAAACAACAACAAGAGGGAGTTGACATGCATCCCTAGGAGAGGGATAGGAACACACTCCAAGGAAAAACAACTCAACACTCTACACCAATCCGTACAACAGCCAAATGAGGACTCCATGCAACATTAATGGTTGTTCCTACAGTTGATGAAAGACACTAAATTTGAGGTAGGAAGTTCAGTTGCGTTTGGCATGCATTTTGAGGTGTTTCAATTGTTGGAATCCATGCAGCCGAGTACTGTACATTTCTGGTTAATCTGGGCACATTTTTTAGGATGGTACAATTTCATTTTGTTTATACATGATCGTACAGTGCACATAAATCGATGAAGTTGGGTTTGGAACGATTCTCGAGAAGGTTATTTGTTGATTTGTGGAGTTAAGTTGTTTTGTTTAATGTTGTTTGTTCTGATGTTGTTGTAATTTAGTATTTTCCCTAGAATTTGTTATGAACCAAACCCTTGCATACAAAATACCACAATAGTATCAAAGATATTTGAATACAATCACCACACAAGATATATGAACCAATATAGAAAACCACCACTTTATTATATCAAACCCTTGAGGTAGGGAAACACTATACAATGGATCCTATTATGGAATTGATTCTCTCATGTTCACTTGCCTCTTCGAGGGGGCTTCCTCCTATTGAGTTATCGCTCCAAATACAATACTTCTCTTCATATCCCATTACATTGCTTTAACCCATTTATATAGTCCTACCATCACCTAAGAATATTCTAGAGGAGGAATCATCTAGAAGCATAACCTTCTAAGAAGTCCTATTACATTTATTATATCTAACTACCCATTTATTATATCTAACATTACATTTATTATATCTAACTCACCCATTTATTATATCTAACTACCATAGTGGGCCTTATTTAATAATATAGTAAGTATATTCGACCTTACATTGAATGGCCTCCACTATTATCGCCATGGACCCCTCTTCCTGCCCCCCCACTACCTCTCTTGCTACCTAAAATTCCATCCCCCTTATGAAAGCATTGTCCTCAACACTTGATGTACAACCATATGTTGGGGTCCCATGGATAAGTCTGAACCATAGTGCTGAAGTAGACTAGAGAGCGAGGGCCCCATTGAGAAATGGAAGCCACTATCTTGAAGTAGCCCAACCGCCATTGTAAAGCACGGTCCCATGTCCAATTTCTCATGTGAACTCCACACAGAAGATATTGGCACCCAATAACTAACTAAAAATGATGCTCCCAATAATGACAACTATCATGTGGATCCAAATAAGAATATCCATCCACATAGTGGGAGAGGATCAAAGCTGAATCGGGAAGGAACAATACCATTGTAGAATATGCAAGTTGGACATTGGTAATCATAACTAGCTCATGATGTGTGACATTGATGTTCTCTATAGAATGTGGAGTAGAGTCATCAAATAAAATATGGAAGTGATTGTCATCCTAGAAATGACAACTATCCATATACCAATCATAACAATCGACATCAAAATCATACCAAGCATATATTTCTTGATTATATTCATCCCTAATATACTCCATTATAAATCTCTCCTGCATGTTATCCAATGAATATTGAATAATGAGAAAAATTTCTTTGAGGCCGTCTGTAAGGTCATGCAATCTGTCATGCAATGTGCCATACAATGTGTCATACAATTGAGCTTTGAATGCTTCAGTCATATGTAGAATTTCTTCGAGGGTTTGAGAGGAAATAGTCATTGGAAACGCCACATAAAATATACCAAAAGACATCTGTTAAAATAATTTATCCAATGGCATTGATCTAGTAACAATTTGAACGCCCTATGAAAAGTTATAAACTCTGCAGTCCCGTTGTCGTCATGAAAAACCCCCAAAAATAGTTGATTTTAAATCAACGATATCTTCACTTCCAGAGCTTTGATTTGGATGATTTGTTTTTTTAAATTGGTATAAATTGTGAGAGGAAATCAAATATGCAATGTTTTTTGAAAAATTCATCCTTAGATGCTACAAAAATCAGAAAAATCACGCGGCCATCCGCGGAAAAAAAAAACCTTTGAAAATTGCAGATTTTAAAATGAAAATAACTTGACTTCCCGGACTCCATTTGAGACGATTTCTTTTAAAATTCAATGTTTTTATGAGAGGAACTCAGATATACAACCATTTTTTTAAAATTTTGCACCAAAACCTATAAAAATTGTCTAAAATGTCGCGGCCCTCATTTTTTTTTTCCAAAAAAATAAATCTGCAAAAAATAAATAAAAAATCCCCACACTTCCAGCCAAGGAAAGTGCTATGATACCACTTGTTATGAACCAAGTACTCGCATAAATAATACCACAATATTACCAAAGATATTTGAATACAATCACCACGCAAGATATGAAACAATATAGAAAACCACCACTTTATTATATCAAACCCTTAAGCTACGGAAACACCATACAATGGATCCTATTATGGAAGAGATCCTCTCTTGCTCACTTGCCTCTTTGAGGGGGATTCCTCTTATTGGGATACCACTCCAAATACAATAATTCTCTTGATATCCCATTACATTTCTTTAACCCATTTATATAGTGCTACCATCACCTAAGAACATTCTAGAGGAGGAATCTTCTAGAAGCATAACCTTCTAAGAATTCCTCTTACATTTATTATATCTAACTACCATAGTGGGCCTTATTTAATAATATAGTGGAACTAGTCCACCTTACATTGAATTGTCTCCACTATTATCACTATGGGACGTCTGCCCCCACCACTACCTCTCTAGCTACCTAACAAAAATTCATTAATGAAATATCCTTAAACTATACATTTTTTATTGTGGTTTATTCCTAGAGCATAGCCCAGAATTTTCATGTGCCAAACCAGTAAATTTCTCTATTGTTCATTGATATTTCCCTATTGATTTTAGTTTTATATCTATGTCATTTAGTGTTTCTTCTCATTAAGTACAATTTAGTATTGGGTTTAATTCTTTACTGTTGAATCTTAATAGGAGGTTGAAATGTGTGTACGACTTAATGTATTTCTGAGCTATATTTTCTACATGGTGTCAGAGGAGGATATCTTAGGTTCAATAGACAAGAGATTGGACACTTGATTTCTAGTGAGTGCAAAGGGGTTTTGTCTGGAAGAAGGGAAGGGGAAAATATTCTTGTCATGAGGTTTTCGAGTAGTATGAAACAAGTTAATATAGAAGCTAGTAAGATCAAAGGATAGATCTTGGGCTAGGGTCTATTCTACTGCATATAGGAACAAAATATTTCTCTCGCAAGAAAGAATAATGGGAAGAAGAATTCCAATGATTGGGCCACCTCAAAAAACTGGAAGCACATATAGCCATATGATTGGAATGAGCTCAATGTTCCTTAGTGTGTCATAGATAGACTCCGACATGCATGTGGATAGTGGGGTCAATACCACACATGTAGTGAAGGGGGTTGGAAATGTGGATTTCCATCTAGATTCAAGAGATTCTCTAAAAGTGGTAGAGGTGTCGCATATACTAGAGCTGAGGGACAACTTGCTCTCTATATTAACTCTAGAAGATAAGGGGTATGCACTGATGTTCGAGGATGGACATGTCCTCATACGCTCATCATGAAAGGCTTGGCATCATGGAGCGTCTTTGGATGCAACAATGAGGCTTGGCATCATGCAAAGTATGATGTGCATATTATTGGGACAACCTATGTTGGGGTCCACTAGATTTATGGATTCAAATTTTGTGTCAAAGAGTGGGAAAGTTCCACGGGAGAGAGAGTTGATATCGGGGACTCATTCATCTTTCGAGACTCTTAGAGGAATCAACAATCATGAGTTCACACAGAAGGATGCTCATGAGAGTGGAAGTCTCCTAGGAGCACGTATTTAGTTAATAGATCAACATAGGTAGCAGTAGAGGCTTCTAATGTAGTGGTAGTAGTGGCTTCCTATTCAGAGGAAGAAGAGGTTTCCAGTATAGAGGGAGCAGATACGACAACAGATGGGATGCTCGATTAGGAGAAATATTTTGGTGGCGGTACGAGAAGTACATCTCTCACTAAGAGGGAGTGTTATATTTGGTAGTTAGGAGGTACTTCTACATAGGTGGTGGTCAACATGCGGAAGTGATCGAGCACATTTTCTCCCTAGTGAATTTATAATATGTTTGTATAATCTAACTCTATAAAGTGGTTTTTATAAAGTTGATATTTTTATTTTTAAAGTGTAAATGTGACTTTATCAGGTTGTGGGTCACTATAGTGACTTAAGTGACCTCAACGAATGATTAAGTCGTGACTGTTTATCTCAATAGAAAGTGAAGAGTCACTCAAGGGAGACAAGGGGTTAGAAGAGTTACACATGAAAACTGCATAAAGGCAACACTTTAGAGAGAGAGGGCGCACATTTTGATGACAAAGAAGTGGGAGGCGAAGAGTCACATTTTCCAAGATAAGTTTCTAAGCTTAGAGAACGAGAACAACAACAAGAGGGAGTTTGATCCGGATTATTTTTGAAACAAAATGAAGTTAGATATATTACAATCAAATACAAATAAAAATTGCCAGAAACAGAGAAATACAACAATACATTATTTCTATTAATGAAAGAAATGTATAGAGACTCTAAAAATACAGAGTGCAAGACTCGTTAGAATGGTGGCATCTTTATCTCTACAAAGAGATGTGACATTTACACTTATTCACAAGAAGATGATTACAATGAGGCTTTGAAGGCCTTTTATGACAAATATGAATGCCAAAACCCTAGACATCCAAAAACCTAGCCTTAGGAGATGAAGCACCAAAAGTCATGTGGGCCCCGTTGGGTTAAGTTAGTACATTAACTTCGTGGGATCGTAACTTTTTTCATACGATCTTTGTTTTAGGCGCATGGTAGTCCATTGGAAATGTATTTTCAATAACTATGCATTAGGTTGTCAAACTCTGACTCAATCTACACTCTAACTATGGAAAGACAAGAAAACATTGTTTAGAGCCCCAAAACAGCCCCGAAAGTACATAAATATGTATTGACATGAAAACTTCCAAAATAAACCAATTGGAATAGGTGGGTGACCACCAATATCCACCTAGATGTTGTGTAGGGATTCACGACATCCACGTAAGTACAGAACCCACAATTACAAATAAATGTCCCCATTACAGAGAAACGTGTTGAACTAAAAACTGTCAAGATGAACCAGTTGGAATTTGGAACAGGTGGGTGGCCACCAAAATCCACCTTGATCAATCCTCCCCCTTTAGGAAGTAATGGTATCCATTCTGTTGAGTGCCTAGGGAAGAGGGGAAATAATTTTCTAAATCTGAATCTTGGTGAGTTGTGTTCCTTGTTGGAGAAGTTTTGTTGCTTGGTCTGTGGAAGGTTGTAATGAACCTATTATTTGTGGGGTTGAATTTTTTCTACCAACCTGTTGTCTCTGGGCTTGACGGGGCATTGTGTAGGCACCATTGTAGGTGAATAAACAATATGTACTTTCTCTTTTGCAATCTCCTTATGATGGATAAAAGTTGTTCAGGCTGCAGTAGTTGTAGTTGCATTCTTTTCATCCTTTGAAAAGACTATGAAGAGGATGAATTTTGTAGTATCATAGATTACCTTGTAGCACTATTTTGTTGGAAGAGTAGTCAGAGCTACCTCTGGTATCTTGTACAACTGACCCCCTAGAGTAATAATGACACTACGGGGTCAAGACTCATAAACAACATGACATTTCCACATATATGGTTGTCCAGAGAAAAACATCAAAAACATCAAGAGGGGAAATATCACACACTACCTCATCCTTGAAGGGTTGGATGCCATAGGATAGGCGACATTGCTGGCTGAAAAGAAGATACTATCCCTGGTGAATCCACCTAATGTTGTATGGGTGCGGGGGTGGTGTTGTCAACAACCCCAATTGTTTGACGACCTCAACTTGGATGAGGTTCTTCTGGATACTGATATAAAAAATGAAATGCAATACGGTCCCCACACCCACATCTGCGAATGGAAGATGTGCTCCCCCTCTTCAATATCTAAAGGTTATTATTGTTGAATTGTTGTGGTCACGAAAGTAGCAGTAGATTCTCCCTCAATGATCTATCTGTTTTCAATATTTTCTAGATCATACTCTGAATTAGCGTTCAACTCCTTGTGATTGACCTCGGCCACCAATGACTGTTTCGAGCGACATTCATTGGTGTTGTGCCAGGGGATTTTTTGGATGTAACACCAATTCCCAATGTCATTATTCATATTTTCTTTACCCTTATTTTTCTGTGTCTTGGACTAGTTGTCGGAAGGCTCTTAGTTAGGGATGTCCTTACCATGCTTTGGTTGTTGCATATTTGCAGACCCGATCTCCCATTTGTTCTGGTGCCTAAATTTATGCTCAATTTTGATAGCATATCGATAGGAAGATCCCAATGATGAGATGTTTAGGAAATCCATTTTGGTTTGGATGTACCTATGCATATCCCCATGGTATTTCAGAACCAAATGTTTCTCGAAGTATTTTATACCCATCTTGGTGCGCAAGGTATGGAAAGTATTTGTGAAATACGACATTGTTTGTCTGTTTTATTGCCTCAATTTGGTCCATCTCATGTACTAGTATTCATATTTATCAATAGGGTAGTACTTTTCCTTGAACACATCCACAAACAAATCCTAAGTGGGATCGACCCCATATATTCCAGATTCCTCTGAGGAAATTTGATCCAAGTAAGTTTCCCACCAATGTTTGACATGGGGGAGAGCCTTGAGGAGTGCGAAGGTGATATTTTCCCTGTTTAAAAAAATTTGAACAAAGAAATAACCTTCTAGCAGATTCAACCATTTTTCTACGACATATGCATCTATTTGACCTTAAAAAATGGGAATATAAAATTAACGTATACCTTGAAGGGAGACGTTCCTCCAAATTGGTCTCTTTATGAAAATGTGTCTATTTCTATTGGTAGGCATTGAAGGATGTGGGAAAAAATCTCCATCATTTCGTGCCTCTGTCGCAAGAGAGCTTGCTCAAGCAATAGGTTAATAGAATATTATGCTTTGTCATTTTTCTTTTCTGCCTTCATAGAGGGTTTCTTGGGCATTTGAGAGTGGTTTTCGTCAAGAGAGACAAGCTCGAGACCCAACATGTTATACTCGGACCTCATCAGGGACATGCACTAAAAAACGATAAAAAACAGCCTTCTTTAATACCATTGATCTAGATTATTTTCGGAACGAAATGAGACTAGATATATTACATTAAAATACACATAAAAATTTCCATAAACAGAGAAATAAAAAAATACATGATTTCTATTAATGAAAGAAATGTACAAAGCCTATAAAAATATAGAGTGCAAGACTCGATAGAATGCTTGAAAATTTATCTCTGAGAAGAGATGTGACGGCTATGCTCATTCAAAAGAAGATGATTACAATGAGGCTCTGAAGGCCTTTTTGTGATAAACATGAATGACAAAACCATATACGTACAAAAACCTAACCCTGGGAGATGAAGCACCAAAAGTCATGCGGGCCCCGTTGGGGTAAGTTAGTACATTAACTTCCTAGGGTCATAACATTTGCATACAATATTTGTTAGGGGTGTGATAGCCCATTGGAAAGGTATTTTCAAGAACTACACATTATGTTGTCAAAATTTGACTCTGTCTACAATTTGACTATGGAAAGCAAAGAAAACATTGTTCAGAGCCCAAAATGTCCCTGGAAGTACAAAAATATGTACTGACACGAAAACTTCCAAAATAAGCAAGTTGGAATAAGCGGGAGGCCACCAATATCCACATGGATTATTTGTAGGGCTTCAAGACATCCCTCTAAGTGCAGAACCCACAATTACAAAGAATTGTCCCTATTAGAGAGAAATGTATTGAAGTGAAAACTGTCAACATAAGCCAGTTGGAATTTAGAATAGGTGGGTGGCCACCAATATCCACCTAGATCAGAGTTGGAATGAATCCCTAGGAGAGGGATAGGAATGCACTCCAAGGAAAAACAACTCAAATTTCTACACCAATAAATACAACATCCAAATGAGGACTCCATGCAACATTAATGGTTGTCCATATAGCTGATAAAATGCACTAAATTTGAGGCATCAAGTTTAGTTGCATTTGGCACACATTTTGAGATGTTTTAACTGTTGGAATCCATGCAGCTGAGTACTATTCATTTCTGGTTAATCTGGGCACATTTGTTTTACGATGGTACAAATGCATTTTTGTTGTACATGATCGTACAATGCATAGAAATCGAGGCAGTTGTGTTTGGCATGATTCTCAAGAAGTTTATTTGTTGATTTGTGGAGATAATTTGTTGTGTTTATTTTTGTTTGTTTTGATGTTGTTGTAATTCAACATTTTCCCTAGAATCTCATTAACAAAATCTCCTTTAATTGTCAATTTTTTCTTATGGTTTCTTCCTCGAGCATAGCCCATAATTTTCATGTGCCAAATATGTAAAATTTTGTACTACTCATTGATATTTTGTTGTTGATTTTAGTTTCAGAACTATGTCATTTAGTGTTTTCTCTCATTAATTACAGTTTAGTATTGGGTTTATTGCTATATTGTTGAAGCTTAATAGGAGGTTGAAATTTGTGTACGAGTTAATGCATTTCTAAGCTATATTTTCTACATGGTATCAGAGAAGGATATCTAAGGTTCAACAGACAAGAGATTTGACACTTTATTTCTAGTGAGTGCGAAGGGGTTTTGTTTGGAATAAGGGAAGGGAAAAATATTATTTTCATGAGGGTTTATAGTAGGAGGCAACAAGTGAATATAGAAGATAGAAATATCAAAGGATAGATCTTGGGCTAGGGTCTATTTTGTTGCAAAGAGGAACCAAATATTTCTCTTGGAGGAAAGAATAATGGGAAGAATAAGTCCACTGATTGGGCCACAAAACATGATGCACATATATCCATATGATTGGAATGAGTTCAATGTTCCTTAGTGTTTCAGAGACAGACTCAGACATGCATATGGATAGTGGGGTCAACACCATGCATGTAGTGAAGGGGGTTGGAAACGTGGATTTCAAACTAGAGTCAGGAGATTCTCTGAAGGTGAAAGAGGTGTTGCATATACTAGAGCTAAGGGTTAACTTTTTGTTTGTATCAACTTTGGCGAACAAGGGGTATGCAGTGATGTCTGAGGATGGACATGTGCTCATACGGTCAAAGAGAGTGGCTTTGGATGCATCAATGAGGCTTGGCATCATGAAATATATGATGTATAGGATGTTGGGGTAAACTAGATTTAGTGATTCAAATTTTGTGTCAGAGAGTGGGCAGGTTGCATGGGAGAGAGAGTTGATACCAGGGAATCATTCCTCTTATGGGATTCTCTAGGGACTAAAAAAGAATGAGTTCACACGAATGGATGTTCAGGAGAGTGTGAATTATCCTAGAAGCATGTATTTAGTTAATAGGTCAACATATGTAGCATTAGAGGCTTCTAGTGTAGTCATAGTAGTGGATTCATGTTCAGAGGGAGCAAAGTTTTGTAGTACATAGGGAGAATCTACGACAACAGATGGGATGCTAGATTGGGAGAAAAATTATGGTGGTGGTAGGAGAAGTACCTCTCTCACTAAGAGGAAGTTTTGTATTTGGTAGATTAGAGGTACTTATATATAGGTGGTGCCCAACCTGCAGAAGTGACTGCACACATTTTCTCCCAAGTGAATTTATAATGTGTTTGTATAAAGTAACTTTATAAAGTGGTTGTCTAAAGTTGAGCCTTTTATTTTTAAAGTGTAAAAGTGATTTTATGAGGTTGTGGGTCACTTTAGTGACTTAAGTGATCTCAACGAATGATTAAGTCCTGACCATTTATCTCAAGGAAAAGTGAAGAGTCACTCAAGGGAGAGAAAGGGTTAGAGGAGTTACACATTAAAATTGCATAAAGGCAACACTTGAGGGAGAGAGGGTTAACATTTTGAAGAGAAAGGAGTGGGAGGTGAAGAGTCACATTTACCAAGAGAAGTTTTTGAGCTTAGAGAAAGAGAATAGTAGCAAGAGGGAGTTGGAACTCATCCCTACAAAAGGGATAGGAATGCACTCCAAGGATAAATAACTTAGCATTATGCATGAGTTCGTATAATAGAAAAATGAGGAGTTCGTACAACTGAGAAAAGGAACCAAATTCGAGGAAGCAAGTTCAACTAAGTTGGGCACACGTTTTGAGGTGTTTCAGTTGTGGGAATCCATGTAGCTGATTATTTTGCATTTTTGGTTAATCTGGGCACTTTCTTTGAGGATGGTACAACTTCATTTATGTTGTACATGATTGTACGTTGCATAGAAATCAAGGTAGCTAGGTTTGGCATGATTCTCAAGGATTCTATATGTTGATTTGTGGAGCTAAGTTGTTGTGTTTAATGTTGTTTGTTTTGTTGTTGTTGTAACTTAGTATTTTCCCTACAATCTCATTAATAAAATATCCTTAAAATATCAATTTTTTCTCTTGTTTTCTTTCGGGAGCATAGCCCATAATTTGCATTGCCAAAGGTGCAATTTTTTCTATTGTTCATTGATATTCTGCTTCTTATTTTAGTTTCAGATATATGTTATTTAATGTTTCTTCTCATTAAGTATATTCAATATTGGGTTTAATGCTTTACTTTTGAAACTTAATATGAGGTTGAAATCTGTGTATGACTTAGTGTATTTTTGAGCTATATTTTTCACATGGTATCAAAGTAGGAGCTCAGAGGTTCAACAGACAATATATTAGACACTTGATTTGCAATGAGTGCAAAGGGGTTTTCCCTAGAATAAGGGAAGGGAAAAAAATTAGTGTCTTGTGGGTTTCCAGTAGGAGGAAACAAGTGAATATAGAAGCCAACAATATCAAAGGATAGATCTCAGGATATGGTCTATTTTGTTGCAGAGAGGAATCAAATATTGTTCTTGCGACAAAGAGTAAGGGGAAGAAAAAGTCCAGTGATTGGTCCACCTCACAAGACAGGAAGCACATCTATCCATATGACAGGAATGAGGTCAATGTTCCCTAGTGTGTCAAAGATAGACTCAGACATGCATGTGGATAGTGGGGTCGACCCCACGCATGTAGTGAAGGGGGTTGGAACCGTGGATTTCCAGCTAGAGTCATGAGGTTCTATGAAGGTGGAAGAGGTGTCAGATGTACTAGATATGAGATTCAAATTTATCTGTATATCATCTATGGCAGATAAGGGGTATGTAGTGATTTTCGAGGATGGACAAGTGTTCATATGGTCAGACAAAGAATACTTGGATGTAGTAGTGAGGCTTTGCATTGGGAGAGGAATTATGTATAGGTTGTTGGGATGACCTATGGTGGGGTATAGTGGATTTCTAGATTCAAATTATGTGTTGGACATTGGGAAGGTTGCATGGGAGAGAGAGTTGATATCAAGGACTCTGTCCTCTTTAGGGACTCTCAGAGGAATCAATATGCATGAATTGACACATATGGATGATCAGGAGGGTGCGAAGTCTCCTAGGAGCATGTATTCAATTCATATATCAATGGAGGTAGTAGCATAGGATTCCAGTGTAGTAGGATTAGTATTTTCCTGTTCATAGGGAGCATAGGCTTCTAGTACAGAGGGAGGAACTACAAAAATGGATGGGATGATGGATTTCAAGACAGATTATGGGGGTGGTACCTGAAGTACCTCTCTCAGTAAGAGGAAATGTTAGATTTGGTATCTCAGAGACACTTCTGTATAGGCGGTGCCCAACATGTGGAAGTGAATGAGAACATTTTATCTCTAGTGACTTTATAATGTGTTTCTATAAAGTGGTTTTATAAAGTTCAGCCTTTTATTTTTAAAGTGTAAAAGCTACTTTATCAGGTTGTGGTTCACGTTAGTGATTTATGTAACCTCAACAAATGATTAATTCATGACCGTTGATCTCAATGGAAAGTGAATAGCGACTCAAGGGAGACCAAGGGTTAGATTAATTACACATTAAAATTGCATTAAGGAAACACTTGAGGGAGAGATGCCACACATTTTTGGGAGAAATGAGTGGGAGGTGAAGAGTCAGATTTCCCAAGGGAAGTTTTTGATCTTAGAGAAAGAGAAAAACAACAAGAGGGAGTTGGCAGACATCCCGAGGAGAGGGATAGGCATGTACTCCAAGGAGAAACAACTCATCATTCAACACCAGTCCATACAGTAGCCAAATGTGAAGTTTGTACAACATTATTGGTTGTTTGTATAGCTAAGAAAATGCATTATATTTGAGGTATCAAGATCAAATGAGTTTGGAATGAGTTTTGAGGTGTTTCATTTGTGGGAATCTTACTAGCTGAGTACTGTGAATTTTTTGTTAATATGGGCACATTTTTTTGAATATGATACAATTTCACTTCTATTGTACATGACCACATAGTTCACATAAATTGAGGCACCTTGGTTTGGCTCAATTCTAAAGGTGTTTATGTGATGATTTGTGGATATAATTTGTTGTGGTTAATGTTGTTTTGTTGGTTGTTGTTGTAACTTAGTATTTTCCCTAGAAGGTCATTAATAAAATCTCCTTAAATTTTCAATTTTTTATTGTGGTTTCTTCCTGGAGCATAGCCCAAAATTTTGTGTTCCAAATGTGTAACTTTATCTATTGTTCATTGATATTCCACTACTTATTTTAGTTTCATAACTATTTCATTTAATGTTTCAACTCATTAGTATAATTCAATATTGGGTTTAATGCTTTACTTTTGAAGCTTAATAGGAGGTAGAAATATGTGTATGACTTAGTGTATTTCTGAGCTATATTTTCTACATGGCATCAAAGTAAGAGATCTAAGGTTCAATAGACAAGAGGTTGGATACTTGATTTGTAATGAGTGAAAATGAGTTTTCCCTAGAACAAGGGGATGGAAATAGATTATTTTCATGAGGTTTTCCAGTAGGAGGAATCAAGTGAATATTGTAGGCATCAAGATCAAAGGATATATCTTGGGCTAGCGTCTATTATGCTACAGAGAGGAACCAAATATTTCTCTTGCAGGAAAGAGTAAGAGGAAGAATAAGTCTAGTGATTGGTCCACCTGATAGGAAAGGAAGCAGATCTATCCATATGAAGAAAATGAGGTCAATGTTCCCTAGTGTGTTAGAGACAGAGTCTAAATTCATGTGAATAGTGGGGTCGACACCATGCATGCAGTGAAGGGAGTTGGAACCATGGATTTCCATATATAGTTAGGAGGTTCTATGAAGGCGGCATAGGTGTCTCATGTACAAGAGTTGAGGGTCAACTTTCTCTTTGTATCGACTCTAATAGATAAGGGGTATGAAGTGATGTTCGAGGATGGACAACTGCTCAAACAGTCAGAGAGAGCGGTCTAGGATGCAACAATGATGATTGACATCAAGAAATGTATGATGTAAATGTTGTTTGGATGACCTATGTTGAGGTCTAGTGGATTTCTGGATTCATATTTTGTGTCAGAGAGTGGGCAAGTTGGATGGGAGAGATAGTTGATATCAGGGACTCAATCCTCTTCCATGAATCGCAGAGGACTCAGCAGCCATGATTTGACATAGATGGATGCTTAGGAGAGTGTAAAGTCTCCTAGGATCATGTATTCATTTAATATATCAATGAAGGTAGAAACAAAGGATTTCAGTGTAGTGGGAGTAATGGATTCCTATTCAAAGGGAGGAGAGGCTTCTAGTATAGAGGGAGAAGCTACGACAATAGATGGGATGATGGATTTGGAGACAGATTCTGGTGGTTTTACCATAAGTAACTCTCTCTCCAAGAGGGAGTGTTATATTTGGTAGCTTAGAGGTACTGCTGCATCGGTGATGGACTACATGCGGAAGTGACCGAGCACATTTTCTCCCAAGTGACTTTATAATGTGTTTTTATAAAGTAACTTTATAAAGTGGTTTTATAAAGTTGGGGATTTTATTTTTGAAGTGTAAAAGTAACTTTATTAGGTTGTGGGTTACATTAGTGACTTAAGTGACCTCAACGAATGATTAAGTCGTGATTTTTTATCTCAAGTTAAAATGAAGAGTCACTCAAGGGAGACCAAGGGGAAGAGGAGTTACACATTAAAATTTCATAAAGGTAGAACTTGAGGGAGAGAGGGCATAGAGTTTGAGGAGAAAGGAGTGGGAGGTGAAGAGTAACATTTCCCAAGAAAAGTTTATGAGCTTAGAGAAAGAGAAAATTTGCAAGAGATACTTGGCATGCATCTCTAGGAGAGGGATAGGAACACACTCCAAGGAGAAACATATCATCATTATACACCATTGCATACAACATCCAAACGAGGAGTCCATACAAAAACGATGGTTATTCGTACAACTAAGAAAATGAACTAAATTTGAGGCAACAAGTTCAGCTGAGTTTGGCACATGTTTTGAGGTGTTTTAGTTGTGCAAATATGTGTCACTAATTAATCTAGGAACATTTTTTTTAGTATCGTACAACTTTGTTTTTGTTGTACATGATCGTACAATGCACAAAATTTGAGATAGGTAGGTTTTGTACAATTCTCAGGGAGTTTGTGTGTTTATTTGTGGAGCTAAGTTGTTGTGTTTAATGTTGTTTGTTTTGTTGTTGTTGTAACTCAATATTTTCCCTAGAAGCTCATTAATAAAATCTCCTTAAATTGTCATTTTTTTCTTGTGGTTTCTTCTTGCAACATAGCCCATAATTTTCATGTGCCAAATGTGTAAATTTTTCTACTATTCATTGATATTACATTGTTGATTTTAGTTTCAGATCCATGTCATTTAGTGTTGTTTCTCATTAAGTACAATTCAATATTGGGTTTAATCCTTTATTTTTTAAGCTTAATAGGAGGTTGAAATCTGTTTATGACTTAGTGTATTTTGTTGGGCCCTTAGTTCTTGGTTAGAAGTTGCACAAGGAGGACTACATTCCCAAATTTGGTCAAACATGAGTTGCACAATCTACAAAGGAGTTGGACAACAAAGAAAACAAAGAAACAGAAAACGGTTGCAAAAAGGGACAACACAACACCAACAAGGCAAAGGACGTTACAACATAACAAGAGCAAGAAAGCATGTGGAGTCTAAAGCCAGAAGATCCCACTCAGCCTATGAGATGCATACTATTGTAAAGGGTTAGATGGAATAGATGATATAGATGGGTAGATGGTATAGAGGGCACATACATATTAAAGGTTTTGTGATTGTAACTTGTATACATTTTGGGGAAAATGGTAGATAGATCTCTGAGGCATGAGTCTGGAGCCATAAGATTGTAACAGAGGACTGATTTGTATGTCTGAGATTGTATCCAAGAATCTCTTCTGATAATATATAAGGAAGGAACTAAAATTTTGAAATGTACTATGTCATTCTATGTTTATGATTATGAATCATCTATGTAATTTACTTATTTATGTATGATAAGATCAATGTGATGTCTTTGTTTACAAATTCTTCCGAAACTTGATTGTCTTTATTTCCAGTATGAATGAGTTCATATCTGTTTTGTGGTTATTCTATCTTGTGCAAGGTTATGGTGAACCTTGAAGATTCTGGAAACCCACCTAAGCATTCTCCTTTCCCTTCCCTATCTTCTTGTCTTGGTTGCACTTCAGGTGATATTTCTTGTCTTCAGAGGAGATGACAATGACAATGCTCTAGAATACTTGGTGTCTTTTGCTGGTAACCTGAGAAGGACCCTAATCTGATCAATTCCATGCCAACAAAATGGTTTTGTTGTTGGGACCTGCGTTAAAAGAGAACTTGTAGGGAGAATGGTTTCGCAGATTCATAGGTCCAATATTCACTAGTGGTGGGAGATAAATTGCGATGCCTTCATATGGAAAGAAGCGAAGATGAGAGGAAAATATGTGAAAGATACACAGGAGGTTGTCTTTTACTTAGAAAGATCGAGTGACCAGTATGGGATATTTTGGGTTAAGCTCCCATAAGAAATTTTCTAATGGATAGATAGGATCCAAGAAGCTCCAGAACTCCAAGAACGAGTCAAGAAGACCTACGCTTGGGATACAGAAAATATCACAACACTTCATTGGCTCGATCGTCCAGTAATGCGAGCGATTGATTTCTCGGTCAATACAACATTAGAAGGATACATTATTAATTTTTCGATTGAGAATCATCAATATTTTTCACGAGAAGAAGTGAATTTCAAGAAAGACATAAGGGGAAGATTGTTGAGAGAAATCCCCATGTGGATTAAGGTTTTCTTAATGGAGGAGGGGATGCTTACTGTGACCCCGACTGAGATGGTAGTGTAAACACGCTCGCTTGGGGTGGGGTGAGTTTGGGGTGGAGTCATGGCCTGAGAGAGGGGAGAGGGTTCTCTGACAAAAGGGGGAGCAACAATAAATGGACTCAAGGGATGAGCAAGCCTTGAAAAGAGCAGCCATAGTTGAAAAATGCTGGCGTGGTAAGATAAAGAAAGCAATGAAATAGTCCGAGAAGTTGTTGAAATAAGTCAGACCATCATAATTTGAGGAAGGATAGATATAAGAGTTGTGAAATATGAGAAGACATGAAATAATGTCCATTCAAAGATTAAATTAGAGAGAAGCATAGAGAAAAATAAGTCCCAAAGAGCGTGGACAAGGAGGAGAAGGTGTAGAAGCATGGGAAAAGCAAGTCGGCATGGATCTTGAAGAAGAGAGAGAATCTTAAGCCCCAATGCTAGGAGATATCGGGAATCTGACTGAAGAGACCACTCTAGAGGATGAGAATGAGACCCCCCAGATCAAATAAACCCTCCCCGAAGCCAGTGGCACCAGCCCCAAATCACCCATACCCCAAGTGTCTTCTATACAAGTGGTAAATTCTATAGTACCTTCTTATGCTATTTATGTTCCATTGCAGTTAGTTAGTCAGTCACAACCGAGAAGAGAGAATACTAGGACCATTAGGATTTATCTTGGTAGGAGCAGTAAGATCAAAAATGGTTGGTAATGTGGAAGGTTTTATTTATCGATACCTAGAATTCTGGGGTAAGGGAGACAAATATGTTCAACAACATTGGTTCTTATGTGAAGCAATTTGGAGGTCCAGAGGAACTCTGGATTCTAATAAATTGGTTGATTTCTAGACTACCTTGAGAGGACATTCTCTCAAATGGTACATGCAGACAATTGATCCAGGTGTACCAAGAGTGCAAGGTCAAGCATTCACACTTAAACAGGTACGAAAAAAGTTCATAGCGGAGTTTAAGATACCTTAGTCAGAACAACAAGCTTTGTCTGAGTTGCATCAAATTCAGCAAAGGGAAGGTGAATTGGACTAGGAGTATAGCCATAAGTTTAAAGATGTTGTAGGGAGGTTAGCACATCCGATCCATGAGGAACATCAAAGAGAATGGTATATCCATGGATTTCTACCTCTAAAACAAATTTCATTAACGTAACAACGGATAGATACTTTGATATATGCCTTGGAACAATCATTGAAGATTGAAGCCATGGAAAGATATCCTGGGAGACTAAGAGTGACCATACCCCCAATAGATGCAAATTTTTCACATTTATAAGGAAAAATATCAATGATCATAGAGAAGATTCAAGAATTGACAATATCCAAACCAAGATGACTGCAAGTCTGGTTCGTCAGATGCTACATGGAAGGATATATGGTGAACGAATGTCCACGGATGAGGGGAATGGGACCTCCTCAGAATCTTATGGGACCCTCCCCAACACCTACGAGAGTATTTGTGCAAGTATCCATGAATTTACCATTCCATACCCCAACCCCATATCATGTTTTTCCAGGTAATCAAGGAGTTCCATCAGTTGAGTATTGCGAGATTTACCGAATCTATGGGCATGGGACAAGACAGTGACCCATTATTCATAAGTATTCAACAGTACCGAATACTATGGACTGTGAGTTTTGCGCATCTACCACACATGCTACAATTCAATGTAGATAATTCGATGCACTTGCGGACAGACTGTATCAAACATCATTCAGGGTGAATGAAACCCCTCAGGGACCGGGAAGAGGTCAAGGAGGCAGAGTTGGAGGAGACTTCAGAGAAGGAATAATTGGAGGAAGAGGACCAAGTAGATTCTACAACTGTGATGAGCAAGGCCACATGGCTAGATATTGTCCTCACCCAAGGCGGCCATGGTGCTCTCATGGAAAAACCAATGGGCACGCAACTAAAGACTTCCCATAGATAATTGCAAAATGGGAGGATCTGGTACATAAACAAGGAACTAATATTATCATCTCATAGATAAAGAGACTCATTAAAGGACAACTACCCAAACTTAATACTGTTACTCGAGGAGGAGAAAAGATTTGCGCAAATGCCGATAATTGACCTTAGATCCAGAAAGAAACACCTAAGGAGGACATGTATGATCCTCTAAGACAAAATATGTTCTTTAAAAATGAAATACAAGTATTCCAAAGTATCTTTAGCCCTGCGATAGAAGGAAAATGACCTCACCCTATCATTTATCTTAAAGTTGCAAAATTCCCTACTTCACCCCTACACCCTAAAACCATGTAGTCCCGATGAGATAACTTGAGCAGCCACAAAATGTAGTTGACCTTTGGTTTCAATTATTTTCTGATATTCTTGGGAATGAGCAGTTGACTGAAAAGTTACGCAATGCCCTATAACTAGTCCTAGGAACTGAAGAATATCTAGAAACTAGAATAAGGACTAATCTTCCTAAGAAGAATCCTTAGAGAGTGCAGAGAAGGAAAATATGAACTAGAAAAGAGTTTAGATTAGAAGCCTAGCTGGATGAGTTTTAGATTAAGGATGTTATGTTACATCTAGGATATGAAGTTAATATACTGCCTAAAAAGACTTGGGAAGCTTTAGGAAAACCCCAGTTGACATATTCCCCATTCCAGTTAAGAATGGCCAATCAATATTGTATTTTTCCAATAGGAAGACTGGAGAATGTGGAAGTAGATGTTGCGGGAGTGAGGACTATATATGATTTCAGGTGATCGAAATCATGGGGGACAAGGACCCTTATCCTGCACTACTGGGTATTGATTGGGCTTATGATAATTATGCGGTTATTGACCTAAATAAAGAAACTATGACATTTGAGGTAAATAGAATAAAAGTAGTTCAACCCTTGGACCTATATATAGGCCCTCGATACACAGAGCCAACATAAAACAACATGGAGGGAGAAGACTTGGATTATTTGTACAATATAATAGCAAGAACGAGATAATACTACATAAATCCTATTGTTGATGGATCATTAAGTTGGAGGAGCATACAATCGATGGACGAAGATTCAGAACTGGCATTTGACAATTGGCAACAAGGTTCATATGAAATATTTTCAAGGAGATGTGCAACTATCATAAAAACTAGATGGTTTGGAACTGAGGTCAGAGAACACGCGATATACGATGGTACCTTAGAACTTGACATCTTTCTGGTCAACATAGAAAAAAATATAGTGGAGGATCAAAGGTTCTCAGTTTTGGACTTAGCCCTCCAGGACACCCCTGCTAGATGGTGGAACAATCTCAAATCCTATATTAAGAACTGGGAGGATGTGAAGCAAGCTATCTGATATATATTTCAAGATAAGGAGCAGTTGGAATCAAAGATGTGGATGAATTTCCAAGTTGGACAACTGTTCAATGGACAGTATAATCCTAAAGCACATATTGAAAAATGCATGAGATAGTGGCAAGTTGCGGAAAGACCATCTCGGTTATGGGTTCAAGTATTTCCCCATTTGCTAGGCATGAGTCCTAAATCTTGGTACATGCATGAAGAAACCATAAGACATAATAGTGACTGGGAAATGTTGACAGATCAATTTTCAAGGGCTTCTCGTTTACAAGTAACTACCATGAGCTTAAAGTAGTCCTGCAAAGAATTAAAGAATTCCTTTTTACCAATGCTGGGGAACGGAAAACAGACCTAGTGGTATGTGTAAATCATATCCAAGCACTTCAGTCTAACCTTAACCTAGAATTGGACAAGAGACCTATATAATGCTACAAAATTGAAAAGGATTTGGAAAACCCGGATGATTTAGAAGAATTGAGAAACTTAGCCATTAGGGAAACAGAAGGAAGCAAAGAGATTCAAAACACCATACCCTTCCAGACTGACGGTTCTCATAATTATCTATTGAAGTTGCATAAAGACAATATAGGAATTACAGAAAAACCTAAGATAGTTATGGTGGGAGATTACTTCAATGAGAAAACTATCCAAGAAATACATAGGCTCTTGTGGGGGTATGAGGACTTGTTCCCAAAGACGTTCTCAGAACTAAAAGGGATTAAAGGAGGTATGGAAGAGATGAAAATTGAACTAAAACTAGGTGTTAATACTTCGATTCACCCTCAGACTGTCGAAGGATAATCCCAGTACTAATCAAAATGTAAATGGATTAAAATGGTTTGAATAGCTGGATCAACAAGATGAGAAAGAAAGGGAGAGGGAAACAAAAAGTCTGCAGAGGCATTCCATTGGGCATGGAGTCATAACATCCTACAGATCAAAGGAAATCGAACTATATATGAGAAAAATATATATATAATGATGATTAGAAGCATGGTGAATATGACAAAAGGAATAACATCCGTTATACAGAGATCCTTTATGCAATAGATAAAGATTTGCTTAAACAATGAACAATGATTAAATGGGCAATCTATATCAGATCCTCTATTGTTCATGAATCCAACAATCAATGGAATCTATGATCCTCACAACCTGCAATATATTCAAGAAAGAAGATAAAAAATAAGTGGGAAAACAAAGAAGACAATCTGATAACATCTCTCGCCAATCTTTAATGGAATAAAATATCATTACAAACAAGCCCTCGGGCTTACAAATGAGCAACTACAACTGCTCCTCCCTCTCTCTCCTCTCTTGCCTCATGAATCCAACCATTCTCTCCTATTGTACAATGAATATATATCAATAGAGTTCCTTTCCATCTCACCAATTCGAACTCCAACCTCTTTTCCAAAATAGAAAAAGTTACAAACAAAGAATGACACGTTTTTGATTTCCTGCTTTTCAGGAAGCAAAATTTTGAAGAAACGGCTTCCAAATGCCATTTGTAATTATCAAACCATAGTAGTTGTGTAAAATATGAGAACGGTTTTTGTAGATAAGTTTGTTATTAAGAAAAAAATATCTCGGTTTCTTGAAATTCATCTCTAGCTAGCTAGAATATGTGTCACAAAACATGTCTCAAACAAGATATCATGAAAACTGCAAAAATAAGGCTCAAAGATTCCTTCGAATCTCCCAATAGGTGAAACGCATGTGAAAAATGAAATACTTTAATGCTCATGGGTCTGTTCTTGACAATAACCTCCTTTGTATTTTGAAAATTCATCCCAGTTCACCCAGAAATCCTCCTAGAACTCAGTTACTCAAAAATACCATTTCAACAGTCTTAGTACAAAGTTTCCACAACATATTTCGTAGCGCATTTCATAGCGCCTGTCTTAATTCTCACTGCCTGAGCTAGTTTATAGTGCCAAAGGAAAATAAATTATCCAAACCCTTTCTGACCTCCAAACAAAACAAAAAATCTCATGGGGCTCCTAATGGCTATGAGGTTGATGCTAGTAATTTCAAATTTGCACTCAGATGCCTGGAAGTTGCTTAACCTCCAACCCTCTTTCTTAACTAGTTTGCAGCACCAGTTCACAACTCCAACTCAAATTAATCTTGTACACTTCGAGGAGGCTGTTAGTTGATGGTATGACATAATCCCTGAGAATTTATTTAAAATACAAACTTTGAAAACAATAATATACTATGTGTCATGATTCTTTAACCCTACAATTCTATGTGATAACATATGGCTCCACAGGGGATGGTATGATCCTTGTGAGCTTCCAAGAACATGCAGTTTGGTGCCATATCCATTCCATATTTTCATATTGTATTCTTGAAAACATATCTTCCCCTTATTGAAAAATAAAAAAAATTGTCATAGGATGCAAAATAAACTCACATTGTAGACAAATTCAAATGGAAAATCACATGCTCATGGAGTGAGATTATTTATGTACAACAACCTACACTAATCTATCTAGTTGATCTTCTTTTCTTAATTGAAGTCATACTTCCATTACATCCATGTCAGTATCGAACTTGTTAGCACCATAAGTCACCCCTAGATTGCGGCAGAGGTAAGCCTGATACCCATCAGAGTTTATGTCACAGATTAGTTATAAAATGGTCAAATGGGTGCAGTCTTAGGAAAGTATCATCTTAACTCAGAAAACTGGGCTGGTAAGCATAAATAGGTGAGGTGTTGATATAATTTCAGTCAGTAAATTGTAGTAAGGGTGATTAGGAGGGAGACATAGTGAGAAAATGTAGAGATCTGTCGAGGACATCAGTTCTTCCAACAACCCAAAGAAGAAAAACTTAAACACAATATCTTCTCGAATTTAAGTCTCAAAGAAACTGAAAGGAATTGCAACGAAACTACAATCAAACATTCATTATAATGCAATCACAATAATTCAAGTGAATCATTCAATCATGAGCTCTTTCAGCCTCAGAGGCAAACAAGATGTAGTAAGGAAAGTTGATTATTATTAAAAAAGAAGTCTCAAATACATATACATAACCAGAGAACCAAAGGCTTCATTAAAACTTTACACTACGAGAGCTTAGCTCAACCATCGATCATTACAAAATATAAAAACTGAGTATATATACTCAAAGCAACTCACCCCCGTACAGAAGCATGCTCTGGTCACTGTGTTCAAGGCTTGGCATCTGCATCTTCCTCTGCCAGGCCGCACTTCCACTCTTCTATCAGACACGATATCGGATTGGTATGGGCTTGTAAGATAAACCACTCGTAGGGGTACCATGGGCTGACAACTCTATTTTCCATGGCCGGTTCCTCCACAATTTTGATTAATGGGATGAAACGAGGTTCAAATACCTCTCCCACCACCATTAAATAACTGCATTAGGATCGGGATGGAGTGCTAACACCCATGAATGCTCCAGGTAGTATCATGACTCTCTCAAGTCAATTCGGGTATCCTGAGGCCAGGAAGCTCTTTCTCTATAACCAACTCGAGCTCTCTAGTCCCTTGCGCAACTCCTTTCATCACCCAATGCGATCGAAGGCCCTAACCTTGCACCTATCCATACAAAATTTTTGGATTTTGCATTTCGGGAGTTGTCACTCCCCTTGTTTTCAAATATTTCAATGCTCGTTTCCATGAAATGGCCCATCTGGATCAACGATCAGACTTGATTCAAAATGGATGGCGACAATATTTTCCCTGACAATACGGAACGTCAGTTATGTGATGAGCAATAGCCCCTCTTTCTAGACCTTCTTCCCATGTGATAAGACACTGAGACCATGAGCCCAACTCTCAGGTGCATCACAATTTTGCATTTCACGAGTTCGTGAGGTATTCCATGCTCAAAATCCCGAGTCATGAAATCGCAGCGCTCGGATGAACTGACATGCACCCCTCTTTGATAGGATGACTCAGATCATTTCGTTATTTCGTGCTTCGTGAGTCCTCGTGACTCAGCCCTTTGACTTCTCCATTTCCCGAAATCATGAAAATGATTAATCACATGCCACACATCCTACTAAGAAGGATGGCTCAGATCATTTTGCAATTTCGCATTTCGCAAGTTTTAAAAATTTGTTCGTTGATCGCTCCACCTCACGAAATCACGAAATTCCAATCACTTGACACATGTACCTTTGGTTCGATGGCCCAGATCTCCTACGCACATTTCTTAAATTCAAAATACCCGAAGTGGCACTCTCCCTGGTCTCAATAGTTTCTCACCTTAGCAGAATGCACCCTGACAATGCTTGAAACACATTTGTGGAGTTTTTTAAGCCCCCCTTCTTCGCACTTGGTCATCCAAAGGCCGAAACTGAAGGGAAAACAATCCCCTGCAAGAATATGTGCAAACATTAGGCTCCACGGTGGATAGAGTCCTCCTTGAGAGGCTCTAAGATCTCCTTTTGCAGTTCCAGTTGCCTTTTGTTGGGCTATGGAGTCAAGCCCCAAAACATCCTGCTAAAAAATACAGGTCGATAAGTAAAACAAAACAAAACACACATTCTCCAGGGAGCTTATTTATGTATAGTCCTAAACTAATTAATTTTAATACATGGTTCTAGGTGAAAGAAACTTTCCACCATAGCCATTCAAGTAACTTCCTAACTGGAAGCTCCTTCACTCTAACGATGATTGATAACAGGTAATGCATTTGTTACAATAGAACAATTACATTCTTTAGCTTTCCTCCTAATGTTGGGGTCAGGATAAAGCTGGGCGGATTCAAAACATGAAGGAAATACAACTCCATGTATTCCTTCACAAGTTCATAGGCCAAGAGACAAACTCCAGAAGATTTATAACAAGAATCCACCTATGCTACATAGTTGCTCACACATGGATGAATGTCTCTGGAGAGTGCAGGTGAATGAGAAGTTGATGCAGGCTGACTTATTTCAGATGATGGCTGCTCACTTACAGGCTCTGGATAGGAGATAAACCTGCCCTTCTGCTTCTCCTCTGGTTCTTCTTCATGGCTTTCCCAAGGGTCAGATTCATAATCATCATAAACAAGACACATGGGAAATCCCTTCTCTTCAATCTCCTGCTCAACGTCTTCTGCAGCTCAAGGGTGAAGGATTTCCTCCTAATATTATTCATTAGTGAACAAAAGATACATCTCTACAGTCTATTCTTGGAAATCCTGCATATCCAGCTTAGAATCTGATTCATAGCTGTCATATACAGGATGGATGCTCCTTTGGTCAACAAACTGTGATGTGGGGCTCTGCTTCTCCTCACCAGAATAATCATCGAATCCAGGTGGGAACAAAAATCCTCCATCTTGCAAAAATGGAACAATCTCTCGATCCTAATTTTCAATCCCAAATGTAAACACATCATGGGAAATCTCGTGAAGAAAAAGAGAACAATCATCTTCCACAATGTCTTCTTCCTTTAAATCTAAGATATCAAGCGCATTAGAGGTAGAAACTAATGCCTCAACAACTATGAAATCTTCATTATCATCTCCTGAAGAGATGCCAAGAACATCTGCCTCAAGGACTAGAAAATCCTCTACGTTGTCTTCAGATTCCAACCTTTCTAGTTTGGCAGTGAGAGATTTTACCAGTTCCATAACTTCACCCAAAGCATCTTCTTCCTCCTCACAGCTTTCATCCTCATAGATTTCATAAGAAACAACCATATCTTGATCATGGTCGTCACATCCCTTACAATAGTTATGACAGATAAACTCAGAGGAAAAATACCTTTGAAAATTCTTATTAAAGGCTCCATGAAACTGTTTCAGGGAGGAAATGTTATCAAGGGGAAAGGATTGATACCACTCATTGACATCCCCTACTAATGAGAACATGAACATATCCATTAACACATCCTCATGATGTATCTCCCATTGATGCATGAGATCATGAAACTCATGAAGATGTTGAGCAGGGTTGTCCTCTTTACACTCTCTAAATATGGAAAAACAATTAGCCCATTCATTTGGAGTAGGGGCGACATTAGGAAAACTAGGAACAACAAAAAAATCAAAATGAGCAAACCTTCGAGCCAGGATTTTGTCCATTTCACCCCATTCTTTAACCATGGAGTCGCTAGGTGAATGATATGCAGAATGAATGTGTTTGGTCTTTGTTCACCATCAAATACCAGATTCGATCATTGTGCTCTCCTAGGGGCTACCATATGTATCCAGACGCAATTCCACTGAAACATTGGAGCCGAAACAGTGGAGTCGCCTCAGTGGAGTCGTCAGTTGCACAATTGCAATCTCAATGTACTAAGTTCTGATGCACCTTTAGAACCAGTAAGCTTTATCGTTCAATCCCAGGGAAAATCTTCAATTTCGTCCATGGCAACGGTGCCAGAAATGTTAGCACCAGAAGTCACCCCTGGACTGCGGAAGAGGTAAGTCTGATACCCATCAAAGTTTATGTCACAGATTGGTTATAAAATGGTCAAATGGGTGCAGTCTCAGGAAAGTATCGTCTTAACTTAGAAAATTGGGTTGGTATGCATAAATAGGTGAGGTCTTGATCTAGCTTCAGTCAGTAAATTGTAGTAAGGGTGAGTACGAGGAAGACATAATGTGGAAATGTAGAGGTCTACCGAGGACATTAAGTCTTCCAACAGTGCAAAGAAGAAAAACTTAAACACAATATCTTATCGAATTTAAGTCTCAAAGAAACTGAAAGGAATTACATTGACACTATAATCAAACATTCAATATAATGCAGTCACAATAATTCAAGTGAATCATTCAATCATGAACTCTTTCATCATCATAGGAAAACAATATGCAGTAAGGAAAGTTGATTGTTATTAAAAAAAAAGTCTCAAATACATATACATAACCAAAGAACCAGACTCTTCATTAAAACTTTACACTACGGGAGCTTAGATCAACCATCGACCATTACAAAATATAAAAAGCTGACTATATATACTCAAATCAACTCACCCCCATGAAAAGTTTCAAGTGAGGGAGTATGATGCAGGAGCATCTCCCACATCAAGCAAGCTAGTGCGGAAGACAATGGACAGATGGACGAGCGCCAGCACAAATTTTGAAATCACCTTGGAAGTTGTTGTGCGATCTTAAATGAGCCATTAAGATGAAGCACAATTGTATATTGTAATCGGACCTTGAGCCTTTAGCTCTCGTCCTTAGTAGGTAGAAGGCATTTAAGATAGTTAATGTAAAGTAAATAGAATTTAATTCTGGATTAGACTATTTGAGAGCACAAGAGGGAAATGGGATATAGACACCCTCATTGTGAATTTGTAACATTATGATTGAAATTAGAGAAGCAAGAGAGCATAGAAGAAAAGCAGAGAAGTTGTGTAAGAACACCCATGTACAAATATTTGGATTAATAGAAGAGATTGATTCAAATTCATGGTTCTGTGTTTGTTTTCTGTGTATTGATGTTGAATGATATGCTCATGAATGTTTGCTTCCTATTATACATTTTCTTTATATGTTGTATATATGATTTCATGTTTGAGTTTGAAGTTTGAGATGATAATGAAATGAGTTTCAATTGTTTCTCTATTTGAGCCGAGAGTTTCTGCAAGGAGTGCAATTGAAGTGTCCGCAAGGAGTGCATTGACAGAGAGCTCAGATAGGGTTACTTTGGTTCTCATTCTCTCAAAGGTTCAGTTGGGCACAGGAGCCGTGCAAGGAGTGTGTAGGCCGAGTGAAGTTCAAGGTTGTGAATCTGAGCAAGAGTTGGAGGATTGTTGTTGCAGGTGTGCGCAGAGTCGAAGGGAATTCAACACTTGAAGTGTTTGAAGGTTTTCGCAAGGAGTGCGAGCAAGAGGCTTCTTTCTGAGAACTTGGAGCCGTGGAAAAAGATCAAGAGGTATAGAACCTTCGAGTAATTGCCAAGAGAAGCACAGGAAGTTTGTGCCATGACGTGTTTAAACAAGCATCAGAAGTAGTGCACAGTTGGACAAGTCTTCGTGGATGAGTACTTGGTTCATTTCGTAGATTTCTCAAAGGAGGAACGGATGGTCGGTATTCTCCGAGGATAATTCGTGAAATCTCATGGGTCATCAGATCTCACAAAGGTGTAGGGAAGATACTGCAGGTATTCCTTAGAGGTTAAAAGCTCAGGAGCGATAGAGCTGTTGATCCAAGTCAGCTAGAGTTATTGGATCACTCACGGAATCACCTATTGGGATTTCGTGAGGGGTAGAGTCGAGAGTTTAGAAACGAGAGTCGTGAAATCGCGAACGCAATATCCCGATGGCTAAGGATATTGTGTGGGGCCACAAGGCTTGGCGACGTGGACAGGTGGCATGTCTTATCGGGGTTTCGCAGTGAGCAGTCCCAAACCATCGACATCAGGATTAACGATCCCACAAAGTCCAAAATCCCGACAGAGGTGATGGGATGTTGAATAGTCAACTCGCGAGCGCATAAGAGTTTTGGCGTTTCAGGAGTCGGGAGTCGGTAAAGTGAGTTGTTCGGTATCACGAGTGGCAAAATCACGATAAGAAAAGTTCTGAAATAGAAGGGAAGGTCAGCGTTGACTGTCGTTAGGTCTCAGGAACTCAAGCGTACAATGCTCAACCACTGACCTCGCAAAGTCACGAAGTTTGATTCCCCGAGTTTAGAGAGGGGATCGCGTGAAAAGGTCTGTGGGTGCAGATTTCTCGATAGGGAAATAGAGGAACATTAAAGTTCTTCAGGCCGTGAGAAGGAGAAGATCCTGTGAGTGGACATGCTTGTGGATGCGTACTGCATCAATGAGGCTCCAACCCCCTAGTTTCTCACGATACAACCCGAGGGAAGCTCCAACTCACCAATTCGCTGGCTTCAACCAGAAGGAGGATACAACCCCCTATGTTCTTCGAATACAACCAGAAGGTGGCTACAACCCCTTGTCCTTTCCCCGTTCAACCACCCTGACGTATAAGTAGAATGATGGAATCACTGTCACACTATCATTGTGAGATATACTACTGTAAAATTGTACCAATAAACTTGCACCAAACAACCTATACCAATAACCTGAACCATGTATCAACCATGCATCAACCTGTACATTAACCTATAATCAACTTGTACCGTAAACAAGTGCATCAACTATGCACTAGCCTGTACCAAAAAACCTATAATCAACTTGTACCATAAACAAGAGCATCAACCATGCACCAACCTGTTGGCAAATTCAGTGGATAGAATGCAGTGATGGTTGTTGTCATTAATGGCAACAGTAGAGACAGAAGGATAAGAAGGATAAAACCCCGTGGGGATTTGGAAGTAAAAGCTCAGGAGGAACAACCTTGAAGAAAATGCGCCCAGTAAGAGCTTACAGAGGAAAAAGGAAGAAGAGTCAGTGGCCGTAAGATCTCATACAAATTTCCCGAAAGAACGAGGGCCGTCAGATCTGTAAAAGTTGCGAGAGAGATAACCCAAAGGAGAAAATCGGGGATCGGGACTTTAAAATGTCCTGTTCGCTCGACAATGAAAACCCCGAAATCGCGAGACGCGATTTCGCGATTTAATCGCAGCTGTTAAATCAAGCAGGGATCTGGACCGTTCATTTGTATGAACACGTGGCAGCTAGGAGGCCTCATCGGCAATTCGGGGATCGAGATTTCATAAGGAAAAGTTCACTCTACAACAAAATCCCCTATTTCATGATATGCGAAATCCCGATGGAATCTGAACCGTCAGATCAACATCGACTCGACCCACGTCAACAGACCACGTCAGCTAAGCGACACGTGGCACAACCAGGTAGTGACAAGTGTCAGACAGATTCAACACTTCAGACACATACAAGTAATGAATCAGAGTGAC
>SNQJ01S0022632.1:214577-228889 GCA_010110895.2 Picea sitchensis
TGCCTATCATTTCGAAGAAGAAGAGGTTTTCTCCCTTTATGGGTTTCCTCGTGAAAATTTGTCTCTGTGTGTATTTTATGTGTGACTGATGATATTTACTCTTACTGTCCATATGATGTATGTTGCTTGATGACACATGAAGAAATATTAATAATTGTTAAGAAGGTGTAAAATTTTTTAAGCTTATAAACAACTGATTCACCCCCCCTCTCAGTTTCTTTAGTATTTCCAACACAACCTGCACCTCAACTTGCAAACCTTCCTTAAGTTTAACAACAAGAGACTAGCATTTTCATCAAACTTTACTTTAGTCTCACATGACTAGTTTTAGATTAGTCAAGAACCCTAACTTGAAATAATCATAACTACGTACGTGTAATGAATAAAGAAATGAAAATAGTACACAATGTTCTTCATTGTTTTTTATGAAATTCCTCCAGGTGTCACTACTTGGAGCCTCTCAGAAAAGGAGTTACAGAAAAAATGACATACCTTGTTGAATTTTGGCTTATACTAGATAGCAAACTTGTCGAGTGTGCCTCGAACAAAATATTTGTTGTATGGATCTAAAAATTTTACAAAAAATACTACAGACTGTACTCTAACCAACACATTTGGTCTTACTGAATTTGGATATGTTATGAAGAAGTTATGATGTTTTTACCTGAAACACCTGTTTTTGACTAGTTTCAAGACTAGCCACAAACCCTATTTTCCATGGAGTTTAACTCCAAAAATACAACAAACCACAAGTTGAGATTCGTACAAAAACTACCTGGATATGTTTCCTCAATGGCCTCCTAATATCATAGTCTATATCATTCTAGAATAAAAGTTATTGTGAAAAGGGTGAGATGGCCTGTAAATAACATACCTTAAAAAGCATCATCAAAATAATTTATCCTTCCTTGAATTTCGACCTTCTTTACTTCACCTTTCCTATGAAATTTGGCTTAGATATCCATTGGTTAACTCAATCACCTATAGATATTCAATATGCTCAATTGTGATTAAAATGACAGAGCCTTGCCTCTTATTTATACCCACCAAGTAGCTTCCTTCGAAGCATCTTTTAGGCCACTTTGTCCACATAGTCACCTATGTCCAACTTTTCCCAATTTTCCACTTGTCCATGTATCCAATAGCCACTTGACCACTTAACCCATTTTCCTTGTTTTAGGGTTAACCTTCTTATAACCACTTTCCATAATTATAAAGTTCTCCATTTACTTTATTATTGAAATTATCCTCTTGGACTCTGTCACTTCACTTTATTATTTAAATAATCCTCTTTGACATTGTCACTTCACTTTATTATTTAAATAATCCTTTTTGACTTTGTAGCTTCACTTTATTATTTAAATAATTTATTCTCTACAAACACTTTGACTTATTTGACCTTTTGGGGCTTCAAGTCAATCATATGGGTGTCCTTCAACTTCGTAAGGCCATAACTCTCAAACTGTGAGGAGTTATGTGACATTCCACATACCACCAGAAATGGCTTCACATGTACTATCCATCTAGAATAGTCTTACCTGCAAATATATCAAAACTCATACCCTTATATATCAAACCAAATTGGGTCCATTACCCAAACCTATGTGCTACCGGAATTCGCAACTGGACTTTCTTCAAGGGTTGACATCAATGACAACCAACCCAATTAATCAATAATCTCCCCCTTTGGTATTGATGGCAACACTCTGATGCAATACTGAAATCATATCACTCATGCTCACCCTGGAAACATGCATGCATCTTTGTGACCAACGCACCCTCTAGAACCATGCCTCTATCCTCTACATCTGATAAATCTCTCCCCCTTTGTCATCAATGGAAAATGTATCTTTTCATTCTAGGTTGCTCCCCCTAACTGAATCATCTGATCTCCCAACCTGAAATGTCATATTTATGGTGTTTCCTTGTGTACATCTAAGACAATTAAGATAATCATTCAAAATAATTCATTTTGGAGTAGAAAGAACTCTAGGTCTCTCATGAAGATACTCAAAGGATTCACTTGGAAGCGGTTTTGTAAAGATGTTTGCCACTTGTTCTTTTGTGCCCACATATTCAACTTTGATGTTCTTTTCTACAACATGTTCCTGTAGAAAGTGATACTTTATTGGAATGTGCTTTGTCTTGGAGTGAATCACCGCGTTCTTTGAGATATTGATGGCACTTGTATTATTAAAATAGAATGGAATGGGCTCATCATACTCAAACTATATATTTGTTAGAGTTTGTTTCATCCATAGAACTTGTGTGCAACATGCTTCTACTGCAATATACTTTTCCTCGACTGTAGATAAAGATAATGATGACTGTTTCTTGCTTAGCCATGATACTAAACACTCACCCAAGTAGAATGATGTTCCATGGGTGCTTCATCTGTCATTAATGCAACCTACCCAGTCTACATCTGTGTAGGAAATAAGTGATAGATCATTTCCTTTTCAATACCATAATCCAAACTCTTTTGTTCCTTTGAGATATCTGAAAATCCTCTTCACTGCTAATACATGTGATTCCTTTAGTGATGCTTGAAATCGTGCCACCTGTCCAACTACCTACATTACATCTGGTCTAAACGTTGTCACATATAGTAGGCTACCAATCATTGACCTGTATTGCCTCTGATATGTAGACTTTCAATCATCATCTTTGTTCAACTTGCAACTGGTTTGCATGAGAGTGATAATTGGTTTGCAATCTTCCATTCCAAACCTCTTTAGCATTTCTCTGATATACTTGGTTTGAGAAATGAAAATTCATTGGTTTCTTTGATGTATATGAATACCCAGAAATAATGATAGTTCTCCAAGTAATGACATTTCAAATTCATTCTGCATGTCCGTTGCAAATTTCTAGCTTAACCTGTCATCAATACTTCCAAAAATAATATCATCAACATAAACTTCAGTTAATAAAATACTATCTTGAGTTACCTTGATGTAGAGGTTGTTGTCTGCACTTCCTTTTCTAAACCCTGCTTGTTGTAGATATTTATCCAGTCTAGAGTACCATGCTCTAAGAGCCTGTTTTAGACCATACAAGGCCTTTAATGTACACACATAATCTGCGTTATTTGACAATTGAAATACTTATGGTTGTTTAATGTAGACTTCTTCTTCAAGTTCCTCATTTAGAAAAGATGATTTTACATCCATCTGATACAATTTAATATTTTTGGATTATGCATAAGCTAAAAGCAATCAGATTGCTTCCATTCTGGCAATCACGAAAAATGTCTCTTCAAAGTCGATTCCTTCAAGCTATGCATATCCTTTACATACCAATCTAGTTGTGTTCCTTGTACCTTTCCATCTTCATTCAATTTATTCATGTATACCCACTTTGTGTCGATCACATTCTTATCCTTTGGTATTGAAACCAATTCCCAAGTGCATTTTTTCTCTATTTGATCCAATTCTTCATCCATGGCCTTATTCCAAAATTCATCCTTGTTGGCCTCTTCAAAACCAGTTGGTTCAATCGTACATGAGAGTGCTATGTGCATTTGTTCTGGTGAATAGATTATTTTTCTAGTCTCAACTCCTCCATCTTTGTTTCTGATAACCTGATCTGAAGGATGATTCTTCTGTACTCATCTGCTAGGTGTCTTTGGAGGCACTTGATGAACTTTCTCTTCTACTTCTTTCGGATCCTCTTCATCTTTCCCTTCTACTTCATTTTCATCTTGTGCTTCTTCTTCATAAAGTTGTTCCATTGATTCATTTTCTTCTTCCATTAATTCTTGTCTACCATCAATTGTTACGTTGATGCTTTCCACAACTTTGTTCAATATCAAGTTGTAAAAATTTTATGCTTTCCTTGTACTTGAGTAACCAACAATTAGTACTCCTTTGTCCACATGAGAGTCAAACTTTCCCATTCTGCCATCTTTTCTTTTGATGTAGCATTTCTTCCAAAAACTATGAAGTGTTTCACATTTTTTGGTCTTCCTTTCCATACCTCGTAGGGATTTTTGTTAGTGTTGTTTTTGAGCATTAACTTGTTTTGAATGTGAATTGTTGTATGAATTGGTTGTGTCCAAAAAATATCTATCAATTTGGAATCCATTAGCATTGTTTGAGCCATTTCCTGTATTGTCATGTTCTTTCTTTCAACAACTCCATTCTATTGAGGTGTCCTAGCAATGGGGAATCACCTTTTTATTCCATGTTTGTTGCAGTAGTCCATAAATTCCTTTAAAGTTAACTCTCCTTCATTATCATATCTCAAGCATTTAATTTTTGAATCCATTTCATTTTCAACCATTTCCTTATAGACCTTGAAGTTTTCAAGAGCTTCTGACTTATTCTTAAGAAAGAAAATTGCAGTCATTCATGTGTAATTAGAAACTAATAACATAAAGTATTTCTCACCTTTTAAACAATTGTTGTAGTTGGTCCAACCAAATAAGTATGCACAATTTGTAGTGGTATTTTCGTTGAATATTCTTTTGATTTAAACCTGGTCTTTGTTTGCTTTCCTTGTTGACAATGCTTTCATAAAGTGTTGGTTGGTTTCGTGATCTGGGGCATTTCTCTAATTGCTTCTCTTTTGCTAACTTTGAAAAGGTTATAAAAATGTATGTGACCCATTCTTCTGTGCCATAGCCAACTTTCAATTTCCTTTCCTAGGAAACAGTTTTCATTTCCAATTTTACTTAATACATATATGTTGCTTGAAGTTCTCACAGCTGTTACAATCAATTTTCCTGAACCTTCTTTTCTTATCTCGCACTTTTGTGAATCGAAAGTAAATTTATGACCTTGGTCACACATTTGAATCATACATAGAATTTAGAATATTATGTTTTATATCTTCTACTAGTAGAACATTTTTTTCCTTCGTATTTTGGTTCCCAATTCCGACTGTTCCTTTTCCAATGATTTTAGCTGAATCAACATTTCTGAAGGAGATTGATCCATATCTTTCCTTTCCTAATGTAAGAAACCTATCTCTATCACCTGTCATGTGTTTTGAACAACCACTGTCAACATACCAACCATGTTTCTTCTTCTTAGCTTGTAGAGAGAGTGTGCATTCTTCATTGCTATACTGATTACGGTTTCTTATCCATGTCCTTTTCTAAGGTTCTTGTCTGTGACTATTTTTGTTATGTTGTGGTTCTCTAGGAGGGATTGTCATTCTACAATCTTTGGCCACTTGTCTGAAGTTGTTACATTTCTATAATTTCACTTCAATGCTCAATGATTCAAACCTTTTGTAACTTCTTCTCTCTGTTTCACTAGGACTTCATGGATAATCCTTTTGTGTATGACTTTCAAAGTTGTTTATGTTCATGTTGCTAGCTCTGCAATTCACAGCTTTATGTCCAAAATTATTACATGCATAACATAAACTAAAAAATATAGTTTGATACCTAGGAGTTGAAGATCTTCTGAAAGGAGGTACTCTTATGAATCCTTATTCTTCCTAAGGCCTATTTTTTTTGTCAGTATTTGATTCTAAAATTTGAATCTTCTCGGTGGAGGACTGTCCCTGTAATTTTATTTGTAGACCTTCATATCCCCTTTGATTGTTTTTGCATAGATTTTTGGATATGTTTCTTGTTCTGTTGTTTTGGAGCTTGATCCCTTTTCTGTATGATTTTATCTAAGTCTGGAATTTTCATGATGAGGTTTTTGAGTGTTGATAATGTCATTCAAATTTTTTTAGTTGTTCTTCATATTTTTCTTTTGAACATCCTTTATTAATGTGACAATTTCTGCTTCCAAATTTCCAATGATCCTGTCTCTTCCTTCTAGTTGTTCTTTGAGTGATTCTTCAATTATTTTATCTTCTTCAAGTTGAACATTCAATTTTTTGATCATTTGTTATAGTTCCTAACTGTATTCTTTCTTGTCTAGTTTCACTTGCAGTTTCTTGTTTTTCGTCTTTTCTCTTTTGATAACTTTTATGGCACACAACAATTCTTTTGGGTAGTCAACTTCTGTCTCTTCATATTATTCCTCGACCTCTTCACATTCTTCTTAGACCTCTTCAGAGTCTTATTTATTAGAGTCCTATACTTCCATGAATAGAGCTCTTTCTGTCTCACTGTCACTAACTTCATCTTCATCTGATGAGGAGATGTCTTCTTTGGTGCATAATATTTTATTGAAAAGTTTCTTTGTGGTTCTTTTTCCTTTATATGTTTGTTTTCTATTTGAGTAACCTTCATCATTTCTCTTTTTCTTATGAGGAAATTTGTTATCAAAATGACCAATACCATCACAATTAAAACAAATCAAAGGAATCTTACCTCTATACCTATCGCTGGTTCCCTTGTTCAATCTCCTAACAAAGTTGGCCACTTCTTCATCATCTTCTGAGACGTCACTAATGTTGATATGTTATTTTTATTTTTTATTTCCCTTTTTCTTTGACCTTTTGGATGCTTTGAAGGTTGCTTCTTTTATATCTAGATTTTCTTATTCAGTTCTCATTCCATATGATGTGACGATTTCATGTAGTTCATCCATGCTTATTGATTTTAGATCTTCTCTTTCTTCTAGTGTTGATATATTAGGGTCAAATCTCATAGGAAGAGATCTTAGTACCTTTTGAACAATTACAGATTCTTTGATTACTTCTCCCAATCCGAAGATTGCATTTATTGTTTCATCAACTCGTAAAAAGTAAGCTACAATGTTCTCATCTTCCTTCATCTTTAGTTATTCGAACTGACCTTTGTAAGTTTGAAGCTTTGTTGCTTTGACTTTTCAATCTCCTTCATAAATATTTCAAAGTTTTTCCCAAATCTCTTTAGCGGATTTACAATGTGAAACTTTGGTGAATCCCAATTCTCCAAGACCATTCAGAAGTGCATTTGTGGATTTGGAATTATTCTAACCAATTTTCATAGCTTTGTCATTTGTCGACTGAACTACTGGTGTTGTGTATCCATCTACAATTGATTGTCAACATTCAAATCCCCATTCTTGTATATATGTCTTCATATTTATGCTCCAAAAGGCATAGTTTTGTCCATCAAACTATGGTATTCCATTGTTATACATGTTGTTTCTCTCCATGATCTACCTTTCAGTGTTTAAACTGATTTCTGAAGGAACCTTCTCTGATACCAATTGTTGGATTACTGAGAGGGGGGGTGAATCAGTAATAGAGCAATGTAATCCTTTTTAGCCATATAATGCAATTGTTATATCAATGTAGCATTATCATCCAATATTTGCAGAGTAAATAAAAAATGACCAACTGAACAATCATACACATACACAGTACACCAGTGTTTTTACGTGGAAACCCAAAGCGCGAGAAAACCACATAATTATTTTTCTTATATGTCTTGAAGAATTACATTCATTGGAAGCACCAACTTCCTTTGTTTTCTAGATTCAACTGGAAGGACGCTCCAACCCTCTAGTTTCTCAAGCTACAACTTGAGGGAATTTCCAACTCCCCAATTCTTTGGATACAACCAGAAGGAGGATACAACCCACTATGTTCTTCGGCTACAACCAGAAGGTAGATACAACCACCTATCCTTGCCCCGTCCAACCACCCTGATGTATAAGTAGAATGATGGAACCACTGTCACACTATCACTATGAGATATACTGTTGTAAACATGTACCAATAAACCTGGACCAAATAAACTGTACCAATAACTTGAACCATGTATAAACCATGCATCAACCTATACCTTGACTTGTAATCAACATGTACCATAAACAAGTGCATCAACCATGAACCAACTTGTGCCAAACAAAATGTATTCAACATGTACTATAAACAAGTGCATCAACCATGCACTGACCTATACCTCAACCTGCAAACCTTCCTTAACTTTAACAACAAGAGACTATCATTTTCATCAAACTTTACTTTAGTCTCACATGACTAGTTTTGGATTAGTCGACAACCGTAACTTGAAATATCATAACTATGTACCTGTAAGGAATAAATATATGAAAATAGATCATGATGTTATTTATTGTGTTTTATGCAATTCCTCCATGTGTCACTACTTGAAACCTCTCAGAAAATGAGTTATAGCAAAAATGGCATACCTTGTTGAATTATGGATTATTCTAGAGAGCGAACTTGTAGAGCATGCCCCACACGGAATATTTATTGTATGGATCTGAAAATTTTACACAAAATACTATAGACTATAATCTAACCAACACATTTGGTATTACTAAATTTTGATCTGTTATGAAGAAGTTATGATGTTTTTACCCAAAACACTTGGTTTAGACTAGTTTTAGGATGAACCACAAACCCTATTTTCCATGGAGTGTAACTCAAAAAATACAATGCCCCATGAACTAAAATCCATACCACAGCTACTTGGATATTATTCCTCAATGGCCTCCCAATTTCATGATGTAAATCATTCTAGATTTTTTTTTATTGAGAAACTGGTGAGATGACTTGTAAATAACATACCTTAGAAAGAATTTATCCTCCCTTGAATTTCAACCTTATTTACTTCACCTTCCCTTTGAAATTTGGCTTAGATATTCTTTATTTACCTCGGTCACATGTACATATTCAATATGCTCAAGTGTGATTAAAATGAAAGAGCGTTTCCTCTTATTTATACTCTCCAAGTATCTTCCTTAGAAGCATCTTATAGGCCACTTTGTCCACATAGCCACTTTATCCACATAGTCACCTATGTCCAACTTTGCCCAATTTTCCACTTTTCCATGTATCCAATAGTCACTTGACCACTTAACCCATTTTTCTCATTTTAGGGTTAACCTTCTCATAACCACTTTCCATAATTAGAAATTTCTCCATTTGCTTTATTATTTAAATAATCCTCCTTGACTTTGTCACTTCCTTTATTATTTAAATGAAATCCTCTTTTATTTTGCCACTTCATTTTATTATTTAAAATAATCCTCTTTGACTTTGTCACTTCACTTTACTATTTAAATAATCCTCTTTGACTTTGTCATTTCACTTTATTATTTAAATAATGCGTGTTGACTTTGTCACTTCTTTATTATTTAAATAATTTCTTTAATAACTTTGAGTTCTTTGACCTTTTGGAGCTTCAAGCCAATATGGGAGTCCTTCAACTTCTTAAGTCCATAAACTCTCAAACGGTGAGGAGTTAAGTGACGTTCCAAATACCAAATTAGAATGTACATGACATGTACTATCCATATAGAATAGTATTGCGTGCAAATATATCAAAACTCATACCATTATACATTAAAACAAACTTGGATTCATTACCCAAGCCTTTTTTCTACCATAATTTGCTACCAGACATTATTCAGAATCAGGCATCTGTGGCCGATCAGGCAATTGAAATCAACATGTAGAAGTGATTACTTGCGATTCTTTAGAATTTTGTTCGTATCAAAAAGAATTAAGATAAGATTTCCATGATCACCATACTTTTGTTGAGTTAAGGGTTAGGAAGGGGTTGAGTAGTGTGACAAATATTTTTGAAAATGAGGATCTAATATGGGTATAGGTTGGACAATCTAGGAGAAAGTGTTTTCATCTTCAACAGTCAGAGTGTCACAAATGTGACATACTCTTTCATCCTATGGCATTTAGGAATTTACCAACTCTCATTTTTCACTATGGAGTTCATGAGAGTATAATGCTTATTTTTCTCTTTACACTTGGAAAAAATATCCCGATAATTTTGATCTTCTAGGTTAGGATTGATTACATCCTTATAATACCTTAGTACTTGTTTCCTCTAACTCTTTACCACAACACAGTTTCTCCATAAATTTTGATTTGGTTTTTATAGTATCTTTATTCTGCAAAATGGTCTTCCATGATTCCCCAATAGTTTAGCAGCAAGACCGGGCATCTTTAAGCCATCCTCACTTGAGTTGATGATGGTTATGACTAGATTTGATTCAATTTTAGGAAGCCTCTTGTATTCCATGTTGTTTAACTTGTTCTTATAAATTGGGTATCTTGTAATAGCCATGCTCTCAATGGGAGAGATGATTGTTTCTAAGAGGATGGGATAGGTGTATTTCCTTTAATTTGAGATTATATGTTATAAAATTCTTTCGTATTTGCTCTATCTTTATCTAGGATTCATGAGAGATACTATAGCCCCATACTTCACATTCATAAATAATAATAGGTGTAAAGAGTCTCAAAGAGGATTTTCTTTCTTATCCCAACTCTAAAGATCAATTAATTTACAATTGTTTTCAAGCCTGTAGGATTTTCCATTCCCCAATAGTCCCTTTCTTAATGCTGTAATTCCAATTCAGTTTGTGGTGAATATCAATTTCAAGATATTTGTATGAAGTCACTTCCTCAAGTTGTTATTCCTTATATGAGAAGGTATCATAAGACTTCATGTGGATTTAATAATCATGACCTTAGTCTTATCAATATTAACAATCATACCCATATTGGAGCAAAAAATTCTTGAGGATTCTTAGTTGGTTTTAAAGATCATGAGGAATCCTTTCCATAACAATGATATAATTGGAATAAAGAATATTAGTGGCTAACCTCCAAATGAGGTAAGTCGACACAAACTTCCTTTCAGGACAATCTTCTAACTTGTCAATGTATGTATGCCAAAAGGGTGGGGACAAGGGACAACCTTAGTCAAGAGTGTACTTCTAACAAGGTATCATGTCATCACCCAAGTATGACAAACCATGTATCATCCCCACTATGCATGTGCCACTCTAATGTCAACATATCAATGATTAACTCAATGCTGACATCGACCACTCTTGTTGACAGTAATGATGATTAACTCACCATCAATCTGATCAGAACTCTAAGAGTCTCTAGCAGCTCCAAGGGTTGAATTTAATGACAACCAACTGTCCAAAAACAATGTGAATGGATAAAATATTTGTATACGAGGTTTTCTTTCAATCAAAACAAGCCATCTTAGCAAATATCCAACCCTATTATGGATCAGATTGTTGGACCATATCCATTAAGTGGGAAAAAAGAATGAAACCACAACCCAAACCTTTTCTCTTTGAAAAATTCTAGCTCAATCACCCTACATTCCTCTAAAATATATTGGAATGGTGGAAGGAAAAACAAGATTTATATGGAACAAATATGTACCAATTTCAACAGATATTGAAACACAATATGTACCAATTTCAACAGATATTGAAACACATCAAAACCTTCCTCAAGAAATGAAATATTTTTTTCTTCACAAACATCTTTGAATAAAAACAAAGACTGGAAGAAGACATGGAAAGAGTCCAGGAAGAATTAATGTGAGATGGTCACTCTCTAAAACTCAAGGTAAAGGAGGAACAACTACGAATGGACCCCAATGAAAGTGATAAGTGGGAGGAGATCTTGTATCATAAAAAATATTGCATCTGATGGCTCCAAGAAGGTGATAAGAACACACAAGTTTTCTACAATTCACTTTTGTTGAGGCAAAGCCAAAATCATTTTGATACTCTACAAGTGGTTGCAAGAGAAATCATGGAAAACCGTGATGATATATAAAAATAACTCGTGAGGAATTTCAGTGACCTGCTAAAAGAACCAGACATCCAAAAGGTAGATGCAACCCAAATAATAAAACAATTGATCCCATGTGTTGTCTCTCCAGAACATAATCATGGCCTCATGTGAAAGGTGACCCTGGTATAGGTAGAGGATATAATAAGGAAAATGATGAAGGGGAAATCACTAGGGCTACATGGATTTACCATCAACTTTTTCAAATCATTTTTGGATATCATTGGTCGAGACATCTGGCTAGTAGTAGAGAAATCACGCAGGTCCTGATTTTTCTTACAAGCCTTCAATGGAACCTTTTTTGTATCACATACCAAAAGACGTTGTTACACATCAAAAATACTCACTTCGATAGTGTCGTAAGTGTCATCATTATAAGTGTCGCAAGTGTCGCATTTTGCTCACAAGTGTCTCAAGTGTCAAAGAAATCATACTGCCATGATGCTTATGTCATGCCTATAATGACATGAGAAGGACACTTGAAATACCTCAAACATTTGATTTGGAAGAAGATAAATGATTCAACAGGCTTATGAACCTTTTGCCATCTGAAATCACCCAAAAAACTAAGTTTTTGGAGGGGAGTTCTCCCTTATAACTATCTCAGGAGTGTTGGCACCCCCCCATAAGCCATCAGGGAGCGTTATAACACTCTTCATCCCTTTTGCAAGAGAGATCCTACCCTTAGCAGTGTTGGCGCTCCCCTATACACTACTAGGGAGCATTATAATGCTCTGAGTGCCCTTTTGAGGGAGCGCTACCTATTTTGGGCAGCAGTTGATTTGTTGAGAAGAATGGGGGAAGGATCTTTTCATTCTTAGAAGGCAGTTGGGTTCGAATCCTGAATCAAGCCATGATCTTAGGGAAGATCCCTAACTGAAGGATGAAAATCCTCAACTCACCCCAAAGATATCTCAAGTTGTTGAGCCTCTCCAAGGCTATATAAATAAGCTTTCTCATGGTGAAAGGGGACTGGAAAGGGAGAATCACACCAAACTTATGATCTTATAAGTGGTGCTGGAATAGAGATAATTTGGGAGCAAGAGACCTATGATCTCATAGGGAGAAATCGGTGAAGCTATCATCATTCGGATCATGGATATTTTGAGCAAGGGTTAGACAAGGAGGACTTGGCAGAACTGTCGCATTCCATCTACGGCTGTAAGTAATGTTTTGTCCTCATTAATATAATTTGCTTGGCATGTTTCTTTATAATTCATGTTCAATCTCACATGAATTTGTCTCTTTAGTAGATAGACCTATTTCGGAATAATCTTGATAGAGTAGGAAGTGGTCGTACTTTGTTTGTCTACAGGTCTTATCAAGGAGCGAAAGATTGGAGCTCAATTCGGAGCATGCAGGGACAAACACTGGTAAAAGGTACTTATTTTATCCTTCCTCCTCACACACTAGTCCATCTAGATCTAAAAGGAAGTTAGTGACCATGATAAGAACTTTCTGTCTTAGAGTTAAGAGTTTAGCTCTTTGAGGAGATCTACCTGTCCGCAGGGAGATTTTCCTTCAATAGACGTCAAGAAAGAAATCTAGATAAGTTCCATCCCATCTCCTTACATAATTTTATTTATAAAATCATAATAACGGTTATAGTTAATAGAATTAAACCTCTGCTGCACGAAATTGTATTGCCTAAGCAAGGTGTATTTTTAGAGTTTCTTCAAATAATGGATAGGATAATAGTGGCCCATGGGGCCATTTATTCTCTAAAATCTAGCAGTAGACCTAGCATCCTGATAAAACTTGATTTTTCCAAATCCTACGATAGAATAAATTGATATTTTCTGGAAAAAATGTTGGGGGGCTTTTCTTTCGACCCATATTGGATCTCCTTGGACAAAATCCTAGTATTATTAGTATTTTTCTCAATTATAATCAATGGTTCCCCCTCATATGTTTTCAAATCATAAAGGGTGATCTATTAGAGAGACCCCCTTTCCCCCTATCTTCTTGTCATCCTTGCAAAAGGCTTAGGTCAATTTATGAAACAATATCTACTAGAAGGATCCATTAAGGACCATCCTATTCACCCACAAATTGAACCCCTATCTCATCTCCAATTCTTTGATGACTCCCATCTTATGGGTCGACCCATAGTGAGGGAAGATAGATCCATTAAAAAAATATGGGAATTCTTCATGAAAAATTCTCGCATGTATATCAACTTGGACAAATCCAAAATATGTTTCTTTAATACCCCCCTAATAACTCAATGCAACAATTCCCACATTTCGGGATTCCAACTAGCCTCCCTACCATCAAAGTACTTAGGCACCCGCTCCTGGATAAATCCATTTGAAACACCTAATGGAAGGAACTCCTTACAAAGATAGAAGAAATATTGAATTGGTGGACTCATAGATTTCTAACCTTACTTGGAAGGATTCTCCTAATAAAATATTTGCTAATTATAATGTATGTGTATCTCTTTTCGGTTTTAAGAGTGGCCAGTAACAACTTGCAGAAGATTTGTGGGATCAAAAGAAATTTTATTTTGGGAGGAGAGAAAAGGGAAAGGAAATGGGAATTGGTAGCATGGTAAAACATCACTGTCCCCAAATCTCAAGGGGGTATATGCATCAAATATCTACAACGAATGGACCAGGATTTAGAAGTAAAGATATTTTGGAGATGGATTAAGAACCTAGAGGCCATATGGGGTTGGACTGGGAAGGAAAAATATGCAAGGGATATCCCACGAAAATAATGGATCGGAATGGAAGGGAACCATCCAAGATATTTGATATGGAACCATACTTGTACAAATAAAGAGTTGGTTCAACAAAAGATCTTTTTGTAAATCCATGATG
>SNQJ01S0022633.1:0-34469 GCA_010110895.2 Picea sitchensis
AGAGGAAGATCCTTCTAGAAGCGGAAGCTTCTATTAGGTCTTCTTACATCCGCCTTATTCTATTTTATTGAAAGGTCTTATTAATATTGACCTTTATTGCATCCGAATACATTGATCTACCTATGTGCGGGTTAGCACCTTAACAACTGAATTATATTTCTAGTCATGTTCTCTGAGTAACCTTCGACATTTAACACCAATTTATTTCTTGAAGAAATTGATTTAGCCTTTCCATGACTGATCATATCAACACTAATATTAGCTTGATGAATTATTACTTTCTCATGTCTTGACCCATTTGATTTTTCAACCTGAAATGCATATTCCACTTATGTCATGTCATACTTGATGACCTTCATACCATGCTTCCACTGCACATTCTGATAGCAATAATGGAGGTGTTATATCCAAACTGTAGGACTGATATTTGGATATGTTTTCACTTTCTCCATGCATACATTTTGTCTTTCTTTATCAAAATACTATAATTATGATATATCAATTTGTATAGAACAGGTATTCCCCAAACCATAATTTCATTTGGGTTTTCCATGTTGCTTATGGAACCCAACATCTGATCCAATAACTTCTCAAAGATCTTATATGTAAAATGAAGAACTGTCTATGTGCTTATTTATTTGATTTGTAGACATCTCTAGCAATTTTTTTGTTTTAAATGTAACCATTACATTCGAAAACTGGCATACAACAAATTCTTGTTAGCTAGAACACTAATATACCATTTTGGTAACAAATGCACAATTTATTTTTCCTTTCTTTTCGGTCACCAAATATCTTCTTTCTGACCTCCTATGATCTAAGATACTCAATCCTCAATTATTGTTGAATACCTAGAATCCCCTTTCCAAGACCTTTCCAATGACTACTTCCTTGCTCAATTCTGAGTCCTGAGCAGAAAGTTATGGACAATTGAAAATTGTCCTTTCTGTGATGTAATCATTATACAATTGTTCTCCTTTCTCAGAGAAAAAAAAAATATTGGACCTTTGTTGGATCCACTCATAAGATTCAGAGGCCTTCTTTACCACCTTTTATGTAGTTCTGGACAATCAAAACCCCACAGGCTTCCTTCCTAATCCCTTTTCTTTGTTTAAAACAACTTTCAGCCATTTAACCCTTTTTTATTTGGCCCCCAATCACATGTGACAAAGGGATATGACCAAGCACTAACTGATAGGTTATTATCCAGAGCTTTGGGAATTCAAGGATTCATAATATCATGCTTTGGAGGTTTTCCTTCTACCATATTTTATTTTCCTTAAATGTCGAAGTGGCAGGCTTCCAGAGGGTACTTCTTCAGAGCTTCCAGGATTTAGGGCTTTTGACTGCAACATACAGTATTTCCTTCGAAGGAAGAACTGGCAAAGTTCTCTAAGGCTTCGTGCTTTAGAGGTTTTTCCTTCCTCTTCCCTTGTTTTTCCCGAACGCTTGACCGAAGAACTATCAGAGTCTTGTTAGCATCCACATACTAGGGTGCTACGTGGCAGAATTACAGAGAGGACACATGGCACAATCCGACAAACGACACATGTCATGTCTTAATTGGGCACAAAAGTTCTTTGAAATTCCTGAAAAATGATGACATGTGGAAAGTATCCTATGCATCCACGTCACCCCAGTTGATGTCACCAAACTACGTTACTTCCATGACTTTGGAACTTCGGAGGTTTCTACCTCAATACTCTATGATTTTCCCAAACGTTGAACCAACGAAGTATTGAACAAGTGATCCTTTAGGGTTCTGGAACTCCAGCACTCCAGAGCGTCGGGCTTCAGAAGATTTTTCAACTTCCTCTCATATGTCCTCCAGACATCAAATTTTCGAACTCGGTGGTCTCCATGACTCTATTGTCATTAAATAAGGTGGTGACATGTGGCCCCACCAATGAGTGACAAGTGTTAGGTCGCGATTGGTACATAATACATGTCAAACATATGAAATTGGATAACACATGGCATTCTTAGAGTAGGTCCACGTCACCCCAGGTGATGTCATTATGTCGTGTCACAAACTATGCTTCAACACTTCATAACTTTGGGTATCAGAGGATTTCACACCATAATACATTATTTCTTCCGAACATTGAACTGATGAACTTCTGAACTATCACTCTCTGGGGATTTAACACTTCTACGCTCTGGAGCTTCAGGCTTCAGATAAATTCACAACAAAACTAAGCAATTTTATTGAATTGTTAACTAGTGAACTGGTCCACTTCACGCTTCGCGATTTCATCATGTCGTGTCACTCTGATACTCTGGAGATTTGGGCTTTGAAGGATTCCATAAATTCCTCCAACATTTCCTTTGAACACCAAATTTATGAACTTCTGAACCTTCCAGGGTCCACTTAGTACAACTATTGTTGGGCCTTTCATTTTTGGGAAGGAACTACACAAGTTTTGACTAAGCATGAGTTGCACAAACTTCATCAAAGTCTGGGAGAAAGAGTAATAGAAAATAGTTGTGGAAGTCAACGCAACTCCAGTTAAGCAACAAACGGTTGCAACAGAACAAGAAAGAGGGCAAGCCGAGAAGGAAGACACAACCCAACTATATATAGGGATGCATATAATTATAAAAGGTTGGGTTTGGTGTTGTTTTTGTTCGTTCGTTTAGTTCGTCGGTTGGATTAGAGTTGGGTTGAGTCATGTCTAACAGATTCGCCCAAGGTTTTGGGATTAGTTGTTGAAACTTGTTGTAAGTTGAGAAGAGCTAATCCAGAGTCTGTACTGAACCTTTTTATGTAACTCTAATTCTGTAATGAAGGAAAGATCTTGGAGCTAATATGAAGGAGAACCAAATTTTCAAAATATGATGTGTCTTTGTATGTTTACTTATGAATTACATTGTTCCTTTATGGTTTATGAGTTCTATTTGATGGTTCTATGTTTAATCGTTGTTCATAACATAAGTAGGTTAAATTCTTGCAGTTAGATGTTTCATATCTGATGTTGCCTCTTGCACAAGAACATGAATGATTTTTGAACGATCTATGGATCCTCTTTAGTATTTTCCCTACCCTTCCCTATCTTTCTATCTCAGAAGCGCTTTGGGTGAGACTTCTTCTCTTTGGAGGAGATTAAAATGCCAACGCTCTAGACTACACAATACTTTTTGTTGGTAACCTGAGAAGGACCATGGTCTGATCAAATTCGCGCCAATAAAATGGTTCCGTTGTCGAGACCCATATTAAAAGGGAACCTATAGGAAGAATTCTACTGCCGATCCATATATCTAGCATCTATCAATGGTGGGAAAGAAACTCTGACTCCTTCATATGGAAAGAAGTGGAACTAAGAAGAAAATCAGTGGGAACTACTAATGAAGCAATATTTTACTCAGAAAGATCAAGTGACCAGTACGTGATTTTTTTAGATAAATTTATAGAAGAATATTTTCACTGGATCTATAGACTCCAAGAAGCTCCAGAGTTCCAAGGACGGGTCAAGAAGAGCTGCTAGTGGGATACCGACAAGTTACCAACACTCCATAGGCTAGATTGCCCAGTCACACGAGTTGTGGATTTCTAGGTTAGCACCATTATAGAAGGATACATAATCAAATTTGCAGCTCAAAACCACCAGTATTTCTCGTGGGTAGAGGAAATTTTCAAGAAATGCGCAAGGGGAAGACTGTTAAGAGAGATCCCCCTGAGGATTAAGGATTTCTTGGTGGAGGAAGGGATGTTGATTATGTCCCCGACCGAGATGGCAGCGTAAACACCCTTTCTTGGGGTAGGGTGAGATGAGGTGAAAGTCATGCTGTGATAAAGGGGAAGGGTTGTTTGAAAAATGGGGGGGAAACAACAAGAAATGGATTCAATAGATGAGAGAGCCTTGAAGAGAGCCACCATATTTGAGAAATGGTGGCGTGGAAAGATCAAGAAAGCCACAAGACAATCTAAAAAGTTGAGGAAAGAAGGAGGATCGAGAGAAATCGAGGAAAGACAGATGGATGAACTGTAGAGGAGGAGAAGATAGGAATGATTGGCCAGTCAAAGACTAAATGATAGAGAAGAAAAGAGAGAAAGAAGTCCCCAGGAGGAGGGACAAGAAGGAGAAAGAATGGATGTAAGAGAGGAGGAAGCCGACACGAATCTTGGAGGAGAAACAAATGATTCATCCCTGATAACAGGAGAAATCGGGGATCCGACCGAAGAGATCCTCCCAGTGGATTCTAACAAGACCCCCCAGATCAAATAAAACTGCCCTGAAGCCGGTGGCACCAGCCCCGAATCACCCATACCCCAAGTGCCTTCTATACAAGCAGTAAGTTCGACACTACCTTCTCATGTAAGGTTTGTTCCAGTACAATTAGCTAACTAGTCACAACCAGGAAGTGCAAGTACAGGGAGGATATTGGGATCCCCTGGTAGATTGAAAGCAGGACTATTATGGTTCATATTGATATGAAAAAAAAGATCAACAATGGATATCCATGCGTGAGGTTCGATTTCATGATACCCAAAATTTTTGGGTAAGGGATACAAAGATGTTGAACAACACTGGTTCTTGTGTGAAGCAATCTGGAGATCCAGAGGGACTCCGAATGCAAATAAGTTGGTCCAATTCCAGACTACCTTGAGAGGTTGCGCTCTCAAGTGGTACATGAAGATCATTGAACCATGAGTGCCAAGGATGCAGGGTCAAGCGTTCACACTTGGCCAGGTACAAACGAGTTTCATAACATAGTTTAAACTGCCTCAGTCATAACAACAAACTTTGTCTGAGTTGTGCGAGATCCAACAAAGGGAAGGCGAATCAGCCTGGAAGTATAGCCAGAAGTTCAAAGATGCCATAGGGAGGTTGGCACATCCAATCCACGAAGAACGTCAAAGGGAGTGGTACATTCAGGGACTTCTACCCCTGACTCGGATTCCTCTAATGCAATAGAAAATAGCCACGTTAACAGATGCCTTGGAACAATATATGAAGATTGAATCCATGGTGGGATACCCTAGGAGTTTTAGAGTAACCTGACCCCAATTATATTTGAATCTAGCACAAATACAATGGCAAATATCAACACTTACAGAAAAGATTCAAGGGTTGACGATACCTAGACCAGGACGACCACAGGTTTGGTGCACTAGATGCTATACGAAAGGTCATTTGGTGAACAAATTTCCACGAGTAAGGGGGTTGGGACCTCCTCAAAATCTGATGGTAACCCCACTAGAACCCACGGGAGGAGTTGCGCAAGTATCGATGAACCCACAATTACATCATCCCACCCCATATCATGCTTTCCCAAGAGGCCAACCAGCACCAACAATAGAATATTGTGAGATCTGTCAAATCCATGGGCATGGACCAAGATAGTTCCCCATCATGTAGAAATATTCAACAGTACCAAACACAGTACATTGCGAGTTCTGCGCATCCACCACACATACTACCAATCAATGTAGAGCATTGGACACTCTTACATCCAGGCTAGATCGAACAACATTCAGGGTAAATGAAAACCCTCAGGGACCAGGATGAGGTCGAGGAGGTGGAGCTAGAGGAGATTTCAGAGGAAGAGGACCAAGCAGATGTTACAACTATGATGAACATGGTCACTTGGCTAGAGATTTCCCTCGTCAACCATGGTGCTCTCACTGCAGAACCAATAGACGCAACCGAAGAATACCCAGATCTAAGTGTAAAGTGGGAAGATAGAGTACGAAAAAGAGGAACTAACCTTATCAGTTGAGAGATCAAGAGGATTTCTAAGGGACAATTTCCAAACCTTAACATCGTCACTCGAGGAGGAGCAAAGACAAGAGTTGATGTTGATACTCTACCTCAGATTCAGAAAGCAGCACCTAAAGAATATAGGTACGACCCCCTAAAGAAAAAAATGTTCTTTAAAGATGTCATAGAAGTATTCCAGAATATTCCTAATCATGAAATGCAAGAGAACCCCCCTCAGCCAGTTGTATACCCTAAGGTGGCACAAGTCCCTTCTTTACCCCCTGCACCCAGAAACCCTGTAGTCATACCCAGACAACCTAAGCAACCTCAAAACGCAGTTGACCTCTGGTTTCAATTATTCTTTGACATTCTAGGGAATGATCAACTGATAGAGAAGTTGCACAATGTGCTCTACCTAGTCTTAGGGAATTAAGAAACCTCAAAAGCAAGGATTCGGGCTAACCTTCCTGAGAAAAGTACTTAGATAGTGCAACAAAGAAAAGTAAGAACCATAAAAGAATTCTGATTGGTATCCCAGTTAGATGAATTCAAAATTAAGGACGTCATGTTAGACCTAGGGTCATATGTGAACATTCTTCCCAAAAAGACCTAGGAAGCCCTAGGAAAACCAAGACTGGCATATTCCCCAATTCAGTTAAGAATGGAAAACCAATACTGTATCTTTCCCATAAGAAGAATGGAGAACGTGGAAATCGATGTAGAAGGAGTAAAAACAGTGGCTGACTTTGAATTCATTGAGATCATGGGAGAGAAGGATCCCTACCCTGCGCTACTTGGCATCGATTGGGCCTATGACAATTATGAAGTAATTGACTTAAAGAAATATACCATGACTTTTGAAATCGAGGGAATCAAGGTAGTTCAACCTTTGGATCCATATGTAGGACCCAAGTACATAGAACCAACAGACAATAATATGGAAGGAGAAGACCTAGACCAGTTGTACACTGTAATAGCTGGGACAAGAAATGATTATATAAACACCACTGTAGATGAATCAGTAAGCTAGCGAAGTATATAGTCAGCAAACAAAGATTAAAAACTGGATTTTGATAGTTGGCAACAAGGTTTGCATGAAATATTCTCAAGAATATGCGCAACTATCAGAATAACCAGATGGGTTGGGACCGAATTCAGAGAACACCCAGTATACTTTGGCACCTTAGATCTAGACAACTTTTTGCAAAATATGGAAGAAACTGCGGGAGAAGATCAAAGAGTCTCGGTACTAGATATAGCTTTCCAGAACACCCCCACCATATGGTGGGCTACTCATAAATCCATACTCAGAACTTGGGACGAGGTGAAGTAAGATCTCAAGTACAGGTTCTAGAATAGGGATCAATTAGAATCAGAAATGCAGATGGATCTCCACATTGCGCAACTGTTCAGCGGAGAATTGGACCCTAGGATACACATTTGACAGTGTGTGGCACAGTGGTAGGCTACGAAGATACCCTCTCACTTCTGGGTTCAGGTATTCCCCCATTCTCTAGGCACAACCCTGAAATATTGGTTTATACATGAGGAAACCAGACGACAGACCTATGATTGGCACATACTGGTAGCTCAATTTTGCAAAGACTTCTCATTCACAAGTAAGTACCCTGAGCTTTAACTAGTCGTACAAAATATTAAAGAACTTATTTTTACAGCCAATAGTGATAACAGATCAGACTTTGTAGTGTGTCCCAAGAATACTCAAGAACTTTAGAGTAAACTCCACTTACCCTTGATTGAAAATCCTATAGAATGCTATCATATTAGCAAAGCTTCAGAAATCCTAGACGAATTAGAAGAACTGAGAAACCTAGCCATCAAAGAGACCGAGGGGAACAGAGAAATCCAAAACACCATACCTAGCTAGACCAATAGTTCCTACAATCACCCTTTGAAATTGAAGAAACTTAACATAGGGACCGAAGAGCAACCCAAAATAGCTTTGGTGGGAGATTACTGGGATGAGAAAACCAGTCAGGAAATATAGATTTTACTGCGGGAATACGAAGATTTGTTCCCAAAACATTTTTCAGAATTGAAGGGAATCAAAGGAGTTATGGGAGAAATGAATATTGAGTTAAAACCAGGATCCAAGCCTGTCATACATAGGCCATACCGTCTTAACCTAAGAGTAAAAGAGAAATTCAAGAAGGATATTGATAAGATGTTAGAAGCAGGTCTCATTTTTCTGGTAGAAGAAGAAGAATGGGTTAGCTTGATAGTCATTCAAAGAAAGAAAGACACTGAGGATATTAGAGTCTGTGTGGACTATAGAAGCCTTAACTCTGCCTATGTGCATGACCCTTTCCCAACACCCTTTGCTGATGAGGTCCTAGAACAGGTTGGGGGGAAGGAAGCATACTCATTTAAAGATGGATTTTCAGGATACCATCAAGTTAGGATTGTTGAAGAGGACAAGAGAAAAACCACTTTCATTACCGAATGGGGATCTTTTTCATACAATGTGATGCCATTTGGTTTAAAGAATTCCCCCGCAGTTTTCTCTAAGATTGTGATAGAATCCTTTAGAGAGTTCATTCACAAGTTCATAGAAGTCTATATGGATGATTAGACAATATATAGCCTGCTTAAAGACCATGTAGCACTGCTAAGGCTAATGTTTGACAGATGCCGAGAGTTACAGATCTCATTAAACCTCAGGAAATGTATTTTTTGTGTGCCACATGGAAATTTGTTGGGCCACATAGTCTTCCGAGAAGGAGTATTGGTAGACCTAGCTAAAGTTGCAGTCATTGTGAATATGCCACCACCTACGAGTGCTAAACAACTATACTCTACACTTGGACACACAGGTTACTATCATAGGTTCATCCGAAGATATTCCAACATTACTGCACCTCTGGAAAACCTCCTGAGAAAGGTTGAAATGTTCCGATGGACTCGCAAATGTGACAAAGCATTTGAGACACTTAAGGAGAAACTCATTACAACACCGATTCTGATATTCCCAAAATGGGAGAAGGAATTTCACGTCCATGTGGATGCTTCAGGAATTGACTTAGGGGCTATCTTAATGCAACCTATAGATGGAGCTATGGATCACCCTATCTACTTTGTGAGTCGGAAGTTGTCACAAGCAGAGAGAAACTACACAACAACAGAACGAGAAGTCTTAGCCATGATCTATGCTTTACAAAAATTCAAACATTATCTGTTAGGGTCTCATTTCAAATTCTTTACTGATCATTCAACATTAAAATACCTAGTTAACAAACCTGTGTTAGAAGAGAGAATTTGCATATGGCTGTTGTTATTTCAAGAATTTTCCTTTGAAGTCATCATCAAGCCAGGACGATGCAACATCAGACCCGACCATCTATCTAGACTAGAGTCAGGAGAAAGTGGTGGAGCAGTGGATGACCAGCTCCCAGATGTAGATTTGTTCAGGATTGAGGCCATACTGGAATATTTGGAGGACATAGAAATATTTCTCAGTACAGGGGCCTATCCTGAAACATATTCTGCAACCCAGAAACGCCTTATGGTTGTTAGAGTAGCATATTATCAGTTGATCATTGGGAAATTGTATAAACTAGGACTAGACAACATCCTCAAACGATGTGTCCTAGATCATGAAAAGCAGGATATACTCTGGGAATGCCATAGTGGAATTGCAGGAGGACATGTAGGAGGAAAGGCAACAACACATAAAGTTCTACAGGCAAGAATATGGTGGGAAACACTTTTCAAAGATGAAAAATCATATGCCAGATCATGTGATATTTGTCAAAGAGTGGGCAAGCCATTACATTGAGATGAACTTCCATTACAACCCGCTAGAGAGCTACATGCATTTGAGAAATGGGTAGTTAACTTCATTGGGCCATTCAACCCCATAGCTAAAAATTTGAAGGCAAGGTACATCATTTTCGCAACCGACTACCTTACTCATTGGGCAAAAGCAGCAGTGGTACATGATTGTTCGACGGATACTGTTGCCAGGTTCATTTTCAAAAATATCATTACTCGCTTTGGATGTACCAGGAGCCTAACCAGCGATCTGCGAACTCATTTCATTAGCAACACTATCGCAGCACTTACAACATAATTTATGATTCAGCATCACAAGAGAAGTCCATACCACCCATGGGCCAATGAAACATTTGAAGCCTTCAACAAAATCCTAGAAAAGGGACTAACAAAGGTTTGTTGCGCAAACCAAGAGGACTAGGATGATAGAGTTCCAGCAGTACTATGGGCCTACAGGAAAACCACAAAGAAACTCCACAAATACACACTGTTCTAGCTATTTTATGGAAAAGAGGCAGTGGTGCCCACAGAATTCATCACCACAAGTTTGTATATTACACAAGCCACATGTATGACAGACAAAGAATCTGTGGCACAGAGACTTGCGGAGCTACAAGAACTTGAAGAAACCAGATTTCTAGCAGAATTCCATCAGTCGATTGAAAAGGCAATACAAAAATCTTGGCATGACCAACACATTAAAACCAAGGTATTTACACAAGGGGACAAGGTGTTACTCTATGATAGTCGATACCAAAACCATCCTGGAAATATGCACTGGTTGGGACCCTCAGTTGCGGAGATTCGACCATTAGGAGCAGTCCGACTCGTGCAACTGGATGGTGTGCTATTACTGGGATGGGTGAATGGCGCTCACCTGAAGCCCTACCTATCTCAAAACTTAGAACAAGGACAATCGCTCCAGTCCGATGGAGCTTGTACAATAGCTAGATTTGAGTTTCATTTTCTTTCTGAAATTTTGTAAAAGTTAATAATGTCCATGTGCATAGTGTTGCTCCATAACACATAGTTCATTTGTTTTGTTTAAGTGTTGGTTGATATAGATCTAATGAATCAGCAGTACAAACCTGAAGCATGAGAAATTTCATTAATGACAGTCATTAAATATAATAGGGACAACCTTTGTGGTCAAAGGAACCATGAATCCCAATCCAATCTGAGTTAAAGGCCACACAAACCCAGTCTAATCACACCCTTTATTTCCATTTCGGTACCTCGACTATCACTCGTTAAGCCATAAAGATGCATTATTCCAAGATGCCATCACATTTTGTGCCGAGACACCCACCTAGTAAACAAAAAGGTCTCAATTCATCCACGTCCCTATTCCACTCAAATGAGCAAATACAAAGATCACCCAATAGGATTTACCTTGATCAAACTGTCTCATCAGAAAAATCACACCCTGTTGCGTCTATATGGTCATGATGAGGAGAATTTATTGCTAAAAATTACCCGTTAAGCTAGACATAAGACTCTCAGAACTCAGCCGAGAATTTATTGTTTCTAAAACGAGCATAGCCATTTCCAAACTAAGTTGTGCAAACCAGTTAGGACCACTGCCAAAGCTGTAAACATAGCCCTAGTTTTTAACTATCACAGAAGCACTAATGCTGAGAGCCACAACAAGCCGGAGCACCATGACTAAATAAGTCATACCAGATGAGCTCTGCAACCCCCAGGTCGATATCATAGGTGACCTTAAAGGGAAGGTATAGCACGTTAATCAACTCGACCTTGACCTCACGGATTCAACCTTGTTCCCATATATGCACCCAGACGTCTTTTTGGAGTTATCTTCAGATGGAACCATAGATATGCACTTTATACCGAAAAAGGAGTTCATCAACCTATTTAACTCCACCATCATGAACCTGAGAGACTTACTAGTATTTGGCACCACTGACGAAATTGCATGCTGCATGAAATTTTAGATAGGTAGAGTGCACGATAGAAGTATATGGTTGGATAAGCGGTATCCAATCCATGCAAAAGATATCCAATAGCTTACAGGACTATCCTTCGAAGGAGAGGATGTGTCGAAGGGATTTCAGGGCCCCGACAAGCATGGGAAGAAGAAAGGTGATCTTAGCATGTATGAGAAGTTTAACACAAAGAGAGGAGGACGCACAACAGTCATTGAACCAATACTACCCACAATAGTCTGGAATGGTTGCTATGTCATAACTAGTAAGTTTATGCGGTCTTATTATAAGGGAGAATGCACTTTATATGTGCTATCAGTTGTCAACTTCTGCACATAGGAAGCAATGTTCAATTGGTGTAGTTTCTTGCTGGAGGAACTACTAGTAGCTTGCGAGGAGGCACAGGAGAAGGGAGGCACATTTACCTATGGATACCTACTTGTGGCATTCACAATGCTCAAATGGAAGTCATCGATGGGCAGAAAACCAACAATACTAGATAAAGGGTTCCTAGCGAAGATGTTCAAGCCATGGAAGTCCAGACCAGACTCGAAGAACATAGCACTCTACAACGCAACATTTTCCAAATGGTATAAGGATACGATAGATGCAACACAGAGACTGTGCATCCCGCAAGAGATCCTCAATAATAACACGAGGAATATCACCTTTAGCATTAACCAGAACAACACATGCATCTAGTCGAGACATGCCAGCCGGGAACATTTCCACACATGACTGCTACCATTCTATTTGGATGAGGAAGATTTCGATAAGGATTTCATGTCATGGCCAGGAGTTAAACGTGACCCACATAAATTAGGAATGCATTAAATTTTTCCTACTGAGCTCCTCAAGAAAAAATATAAGGAAGAATGAGAGGGATCGAGCTCATGCCCCGAGCTGAAGAAGCCAGATGCTCCGATACATATCGACTCTAAGGAGGAAGAAGAGACACAATAGTTGGAGTGGAGGAAATGATAGGTTCTTCGTCAGCTGCCAGACGATGTTGTGCTATTAGGTGCGCAAGTTAACCAGATCTTGGCGATACTGAAACATTGTTGAAGAAGCACATAACAGGGTTTTCCCCAAACAAACCCCTAAACCTACAACCCCTTGCATTTTTCTCTACCCACACTCGTGCCACGACCAAAATCACCACTTTCATTGATATTAAGGATGACCCAGAGCTTGAAACAATTCTGGCTACACTCATCATTGAGAAACCCCCACCACTCCAATTACCAAACCTCCTCACCGCCATTCCACATCAGAACACAACCTCAGAGACGACGCAGCTCGACCACCTAGAGACATAGGAACAAAAACCACCACGGACAACTAGATAATCCCCCAAGCCCTAATCAGAAGTTCCCGACCCCGACCTCAAAACCACAGGGAAGAGAACGATGCGGGATGTTCCGATTCTGAACACCCAGGAACAACAACTTGATTCTTCAACATATGAGGAAGACGTTCGAAGTAGAGAAGAGATGGAACCCAACCGTAACTAGCAAATCACCTCACCACCCAAGGGTGAGAATGACCAAGAAATCACGACGCATGATGTAGAAGTACTGGAAGATACAGAGATACCAGATGTGCACAATAAGCTAGACTCAACAACGGAGCCAGATACAATAGCCATGCAAGCGCAAATGGATAAAGTTCTCTGAAACCCCCAACAATATGAAGAATTGATGCAGCTCTGCATAACTAGAACTGAGGTTCTGACACTTTTAACCACAGACCTAAAGGTGAGGATCGCACCAACGCCACCAACGGAGGAGGAGGTAGAAACCCGTTCAGACCTCTCAATGACAAGCGGAATCCCTCTACAAACATGAGTACTCACTGATGCAACTCCATCACCTACAGACCTGGTACAATGGCTAGTGTCACAGTTGGTCGGAATAATCAGAGCCTCCACAGAACAACTAGAGAAAAGGCTCCAGGAGGTCGAGAGATCCATCGAGATCGCAAGAAAAGAACAAATCAGGGAGCACACATATAGAATGCAGGAAGCACATGCCAGAATCCAAGTCCAACACAAACTGGGAAAAGTGCAGGAAAAACTTGCAGAAGACTGGTCGGAGATTCAGAAGGTCGCACCTGAACTACCCAAGGCTAGCGATAAAAGTAAGACAGAAGAACAGATCGAGTTGTTACAACAAGAATGCACACAACTCGCTACCCATACTGAGAAGATATAAGCATAGCTACAAAAATTCCAACAAGAAGCTGAACAACAGCCCCATCAACTCCAAGATAAAATGCAACAGATAATATTGCAGGGCAACAATGCCAGAGCAACACTTTACAAACACACCGCGGACTGCACTAAAATATTCAAAGAAGTCAGCAACTGGATGGGCATGTTGGAAATACTAAAACAACTGAGAGGGGGGGGGATGAATCAGTTGTTTATGAGCTTAAACAATTTTATACCTTTTAAATATTTATCTTCCTTCTGAAGTGATCATCAACAATATGCGACATACTTTGGACAGGTGTGAAGAAATGCAAGACCAGTCGCACATAAAGTACACATAGAAATGATTTTCAGGGAAACCCATAAAGGGAGAAAACCTCTTCTTCTTCGAATGATGAGCAATGGATCTTTTTTAGTTTGGCATCATTTGCAATTGAGCACACCAACTCAATGTGTTGCTACCTCTGTTTTACAAGTTGCAACTTGTTTGAGAGCACCAACTCTTTGGTTTCTCTAGCACCCACTAGTAAAAGCTTAACTTCTAATATTCAAGCACCAATTTGAATTGAGCACCAACTTCTGAATGTTCCGGCCTGGTGGATGGAAGCACCAACTTCCAGTTACGAATCCAACACGTAATAGAGAACACTTGTTCTCCTGCACCACCCTGGTTTCTCTGCGGCTACAATGGGATGGGCTACAACTCCACTGTGTTCAGGTCACTTGAACCTCGAGGACAACAGTCCTCCTGAGAACCTCTCAACCTCCCTAGAATATCAATAGCTAAATAAACATTCAACTTTACCGATAAATCAATTCTTACCAATCTTTTCTTTGTTCTATAAATCGATCTTAGCACCTTTGTTACTTTCTCTTCTCTTTCTACGTCTATTAATTGGGTATATGCCATCAGCTTTCGTTCTCTCATTCTTCTCTTCTTCCACTCATTACGTTTTGCTCTTCATTTCATCTCACACTTCATATATGCTCAATCTCCCTCCTGCATCCTCTTCTTCTCTATTCTTACGGTTTCATTCTTTTTCACTTACTGAACAACCAACTTTGTACTATCTGTCTCTTTTTCTTTTTATACACACTCACCACAGTTCAACTTCCCATTTCCTTAGGCAAAATAATGGCAACTGTCCGAGAAACTGAAAACGCCAACTGAAACGCTAAATGATTTGAAATCATGAGTCTGTTTCACTAAAAGATTCATAACTGAGGAGTTAAATGTGTGTGAAATAACAGTAACCCTCCGATTACATTCAAACTTTTATCTGCCGTTGGATGACCTTTATTATTCTTGCCTTTTAAATCGGATTTCGGCATTTCACGGCATTCCTGTGCCCAAGTGTCACGACACTTCGTAATAGCGATCTCCAGACTCACGAAATGGATCTTATCTGGACTAACTCCTTCTCTTCCCATGACCAAAAGCTGTGACCACAGCCTTATGCATAAGGCTGTATTTCATATATCGCAAATTTGTAATTCAAGTTTCTTTGTTTCTTTGTCTCTCCATATTGTGATTCCCGAAACTCCGACACAGAGTTGAACAAACGGTCCAGATATGAACTTGTTTTAATATTTCTGATTGGATCAGCGATGTCGCATTTCGCAAAATCGGGATTCTTGTTGCATTTGTTCTTTTCCTCTTGATATCACAATTCGCGAGAGCTTCGAACCGCAGTATACTCAGCGGTCCAGATTCATTCTCGATTCAATGCATTTTGCTGATTGAATCGCGATATGCTCATATATCGTGAAATTGGGATTCTTGTTGCATTTGTTTCTTTTCCTTTTGATTCACGATTCGCGAAACTTCGATAAGAGATTAGATCAACGGTCGGACAGTCTTGACTCAAGCAGTTTGCGATTAAATCATGGTCGTATATCGCGATTTCAAGGTTTCTATTGTATTGTTTCTTTGATATATCCAACCGCGATCCTTGAAACTCCGATGTATTTGGAGTGCTGATCCGGATCAAAGCTTGATCTGACGTCTCAGATTTCATTGTGATTTTTTCATATTGTGATTACACGCTCTTCTCCTTGCACTTTAAAGGCCGTGCGAGTTCTCAGCCGATCAGCGGTGGTGGATACCTTTCGGATGACTGATATCTGTCTCCCTATTCAACGATCATAGATTATTCTTCTCAAGAGATTCTTCTCGAGATTCTTCTCAAGAATTCTTCTCAAACTTTCTCCTCATTCGTTGCCTTCGATCATTCGCATTCTTCTCGAACTTTCTCTCATTCGCTGCCTTAGGTGTTTGTTGCCTTGATCATTCAACGCTTTCGATCATTCACCTCTCGTGAACTTATCTTCTACGTTTGTTACAAACTTTTGTTTGCCTATAATCTTCATTGTTGCCATCAATGACAAACATTAGCTATATGTATGAAGCTACATGCATTAAAATCTTTGCCAACAATCTCCCCTTTGGCATTGGTGGAAACACAAGCTTTCCATGCATTCAGATTTTCTCTCCTGCTCTTTTCTCCCCTTTTACATCAATTCAAGAAAGACCATTTCTTCCCACGATATATTCCATAAAACATACTCCCCACATCAATTATAAGCATTTAGAAATACAACGGATATTCAATAAGTACTCCCCACGACCCGGTGAACAGATTAAACACGAGAGATTATAACCCCCAACTTTTTGGCGAAGGTATCCATAAGGGGTCACTGCTAATGGTTTTAGTAAAGATATCAACAATGCGTTCTTTGGAAGGAATATAATTCCGCTGAACAAATCTGTTTGTAACTTGTTCTGCGAGAGAAAGTTTTACTTGATTGGAATATGCTTAGTCTTGGAATGAAGAGCGATATTCTTGGATACACTAATGGCACTGTTATCACAATGAATTGGAATAGGATCGATGTAAGTTACCTTAGGATCGCAAGGGTGTATCGCATCCATAAGATTTGTGTGCGACAAGTAGCGTGACAATGTATTCTACCTGCAGCGAGTGGATAATGAAATATATCCTTGCTTCTTACTAAGCCATGCAACTAATGAGTCACCGGAAAAATGCTCCTCCTTTGGTGCTTTTTCTCTCATCAACCACAGTTGCTTAATCTGCATCGCGAATAAGCGGTTCGCTGGAAATTCGATTTCTAGGATACCACATTCCATAAATCCATTGTTCCCTTCAAGTATTTAAACATTCTCTTGACAGCTACCAAATAACTTTTCTGTTTGGGTGGTGGCGACCACCATTCCAACAACTTGCATTGCTGCTCGGGGACGGGATGTTATGATGAACATATCACGCTATCATAGGCGATATGTTCTTTGATCAACATCGGTTGAGATATGATATTTACTCATCTTGCAGCCAACCACCATAGGTTTGCTAAGCGTAGAGGAATCTTCATCACAAATTTCTTCAACATCTCTTTAAATATTTTTCTTGAAATTAAAAATTCTAGAGCTTTGTTTTACTTGTAAAGCAGAGAAAATATGGCCGATTCTCTATCATGGACATTTCAAATTACGTTTGCATAGAATTAGCAAACCAATAGACAGATGATTCGATTGGTACTTTCAAAAATAATATCATCTACATAAACCAAAACAACTAGTAAATTATCCTTCGATTTAATGTAAAGGTTCGCATTAAACAATACCTTTCTTGAACCCTTTTTCTTGTGAAATTTGTCGATCCTGTACCAAGCTCGTGGTGCTTGTTTTAGTCCATATCAGGCCTTCTTAGAAACACAAACATAATTAGGACATGCGTCAATGAGAATCATGAGGAGTTGCTCCATGCCCTGCTTATTCCTCTAGATCTCCATTAAGAAGCGTTGACTTAACATCCATCTGAAAACGTTGAAATTCTTGACAAGAATAAGCAAGAAACATTACGATGGCTTCCAATCTTTCCACTAATGCAAAAGTTTCATCAAAATCATGACCTTCAACTTGTGCATATCCTTCTGGACCAATCCGTCTTTATTTCTAACAACTTGTCCTTTTTCATTCATTTTATTCTTGAGACCCATTTGGAACCTATTACATTCTTATCTTGGGTCTAGAACAGCTCCCAAGTATTATTTTTCTCTATTTGGTCAAGCTCTTCATTCATTTCTCTAAACCAATTATCTTCACGGCTAGCTTCCTCAAATTTTAGGTTTTAGTCATAGATAAAAGGCAACATAAGATTGTTCTAAGTCTTTAATCAATTTCTCCTTGTTTGAACTCCCTTCATTTATATCTCCAATTATCGATTTTTAGGGATGATTCTTTCTAATAATTTTGAGGTGATTTTGCTTCTTTCACGTTGGTTGTCAATTTGAATATACGTATCTTCATCTGATTCAAGTTCTTCTCTTTCTGATCCTTGGACCTATTCATCTTCATCTTCAACTTCTTATCTTGTGTTCTTAATTCATACCTTACATTTAAATTTGGGATTTCTTCATCAACACACATATCTATACAATCAACTAGTTTGCGGAGTCTCTTATTGTAGCATCTTTACCCTTTAATATTTGTAGAATAACACAAGAAAATACCTTCATCATTAGGTCATCATGTTGCCAATATTTTCATCATTGTTCTTGATATAGCATTTACTCCCGAAAACTTTAAAATGTTTGATTGAGCGAGGGTCTTCCAAACCAAAGTTCATAAAGTCTTGTCCTTTATTATTGATGCGAGGATGAGCTTTGGTGGGATATGAGCAATTTGTATGAATTGCTTCCACCCAATATGTCACGAGGGGTATGTTCTTTTCATTCATCATAAGATCTTGCCATTTGTTGTCTTGACACATTTCTTTCTCTCAACAACCGTTTCTTTGTGGAGTCCTTGGAATTGTGTACTCTTTTGATCCCATTTTTATCCAAGAATTCTTTGAAGTTTCGGAAGCTGAACTCTCCTCCTCTATCAGACCTTCTTGCCTTTAACCTTTTCTGTTTGATTCTGGAGTCAAAGGCTAACTTAAAGCACTTTGAGATTTTCAAGTGCTTCAGATTTTCTTTCAAAAGGCAACCAGAGTTAGTCTAGAATAGTCATCAATAATAAACATAAAGTAATTTTATTTTCTGTACCTTATTTCCTTGATGGTCACATAGATCCATATGTACTAGCGAAGAGGTTTTTGTTGGAGATTTTTAGATTTGAATTGAGTCTTGAGTAAGCTTTCCTGTCGACATGACTTGAAGGCGAGTCATATGGCACAGTATCTTCAAAGATCTTTTCTTGCCCCGTGTTTTTGAGCTTGATTATTTGATCAAAGTTTAGGTGAAGATAAGTCTCTATGCCACAACCAACTTTCATCATATTTTCTTGGTTCATTCTTATTCTTCTTCTTCTTTTAAAATATAGACATTTTTTTATGTTCTTATACCTTTTGCAACTAGTTGACTGAATCCGCAGATTTGATTTTCTGATCTTTAGAAGTAAAACAACTTCACACCCTCGAGTCCTGAGACTTGGTAGGCACTAAGCGGTGTAAGCTGGGAATTTTCTACAAGAAACACATCTTGAGCTTTCTTTTCGATTACTCAAACTTGCAATTCCTTTACCTTTTTACCTTTCACGGTGCATGGTTTCCAAAAGTTACATTTCCTAATTTACTATCACTTAGAGTTAAAACTTACTTTTGTCTCCAGTCATGTTTGGAGCATCCATCAATATACCGGGGATTCTTTTTCCTTTGGGCTGATAGCACTAGTCACACTTGTCATTTACTTTCTTCTTCCCAACCTTGACATTTTATTTGGTGGAGTTCAATCCTAAGAATTATAATTCTATAAATGGCCAATTCTGGCGCCTTATGTCCTTAATCATGACAAATATAGCATTATGTTTCCTTGAATAAAAGATCATAATGATTATTATGCTCATAGTTGTTGTTGTCTCTGTATCCTTCTCCAGTCATCACATGATTCATAATTAGTAGTTTGTTTATTTGTGAACATCTCAATCTTTATTTGTGATAGATAGTTATTCATTGAGTATCTTGATTGTTCATATCTAAAATCTTAGAGAGCAGTTTATAGCTTTGTGACCAAAATTAGAGCAGAAAAAACAATAACCATAGAAGAAATTTTGTACCTTGAAAAGAGTATGTCTTCTTTGAGGAGTTGATTTATTTCATCAGATAAACTTTACTGGTTTACAAGAATTTTGTTGGGGTTTTTCCTTTCATTTCTTCTTGATGGTTGTTTCTTTCTTTCTTTTCTGCAGTGGCGGTTGTCAATGTTTGAGGATTTGACAAACTTGATGGGTCTGTGTTACTTGGATGATCCTGCCAGTCCTTCTTCACATCCCAATCCATCTTTCATCTTGAATTTCTCTTTGATTTAGAATGGAGGTTAATTCTTTTGATGCTTTAATACTTGGCATATTTGGATGTTAAAATCCTTTGAATTTCTCCATTTCTTTTCTAGTAGTTACTATTTCTTAGGTCTAGGGCTTCACACGAGTTTCTTCTCGACATTTGTTGTTGTTGTGTTGTGTCTTCTATCTTCTTTGCCTCTTCTAATTCCACTTTTCGTAGAGCAAAATCTTCATCCCGGGTTTTTTACTGTCTTTTTTAAACCGTGTTAACAATTGTTTTAGCTTCGGTTTTAGTCACGAGTCTATCAATTTCTTCAGTCGCGTTGGTTAGTTCTCCTTCAAATCCATCCACTGACTTCTTCCTCCCCATTATCATCACTTCACGACCTTTTATTATCATGATCCTCTTTGGCCATAAATGCAGTCGGTGCCTTATCTTCAAGGATGAAGAGTCACTGTTGGTGTCTTTTGAGGAATTGTCGTTATTTGCAACGAACTTTTTCTTCTTATTATATTTCTTGTACTTGTACTTCTTTTCATCATCGAGTTCCTGGTCCTTTTTCTAATGGGACACTTAGAAGAAAAATGACCTATCTTACCAGTTAAAACATTTGAGGGCAACTTCCTTGATATTTTCTGATCCTTTCTTTAACCTTCTCACAAATTTTGCCTCGATATCATCTAGTTTTGAATCAATATTCTTGTCTGCTTCAAAAGATGCTTCTCTATTACTGAATTTATCTTTGTTAATTGTCATTTCATATGCGGTTAGTAGTTCTAGAAGTTGATCAATGGAGCTGAGTTTAAGATCATTTAATTCTTCTATTACGAGACTTTGGATTAAATTTATTAGGCATGGATCTTAAAATCTTGAACTAAGATTGGGTCATCAAAATTCTCACCAAGATTCCCTTCATGGCATTTACAAGTTCTTCAACTCTTAAAAATACTTGTTAATTGTTTCATCTTCATTCATCTTGAGTTGTTCAAATTTCCAATCGTATGTTTGAAGTTTGGCATCTTTACTTTCTCATTCCACTCATAACTATTAACAAGTTTATCCCACATTGCTTTGGCGATATCAAGATGCATCACCTTTACAAACTCGGCTTGACAAGTCCATTCAAAGATAGCATTCATCCTAGCATTAAAGATAAATTCCTAACTTATCATCCTTGGAGGCCCAATCTACTTGAGGCTTTGTGTAAACAATCTCTACATCCCAAACAGAAGCACCCAAGGCCATTAAGTATGTTCTCATTCTAATCTTCAGAAGGCAAAGTTGTTCCATCAAGCAGAGGGGGGCTTAGAGGTTGAAGTCCTTCATGGCTTGTCATGTTTAAACTCTAGGATATACCCTTTTAAGATAAAAGGAACTGTCTCTAATACCAAATGTTGGAAATACTAAAACAAGCGAGAGAGTGGATCGGTTGTTTATGAGCTTAAACAATTTTATACCTTTAAATATTATTAATATTCCTTCAAGTGATCATCAACAATATACAACATATGGGCCGATTAAAGTAAGACCATGGAGTCACATAAAGTGTACACAGAGACATATTTTTCACGGGAAACCCATAAAGGGATAAAAATTCTTCTTCTTCAAAATGATAGGCGGTCTTTTGGATTACGTACATCTTTAAAATTGAGCTCAACTCAATGTGACTACCTCTATTTTACAAGATGCAACTTGTTTGGAGCACCAACTCTCTGGTTTCTCTAGCACCCACTGAAAATGGAAGCACCCGACTCCACGAATATTCGGCCAAGCTGGATTGGAAGCACCAACTTCACAGAATGTTCGGCACCAGGCGGATGGAAGCACCAACTTCAATTCACACAGGCACCAACACAGCTATAACGAGAACCCACTTGTTCTCCCTTGCCGCGACCACATACTGGTTTCTTTGGCACCTGGCAGGATGGGCTACAACTCACACAATGTTCAAGCTCCACTTGAACCTCGAGGTTTCTTGATCCTCCAGAGGCACCTCAACCTCCCTAGAATATCAATGGCTAAATAAAAAATTCAACTACCGGATAAATCAGTTCTTGCCAATCTTTCTTTGTTTTGTAAAACTGGTATGCTTACGCACATTGTTATGCTTCTCTTCTCTTCCTCTGTTTGTTTAGTAGGTATGATTTGCATCAACTTGTGCTCTCCGTGCGCTCTTCTTCAACTCTTTCTATTGTTAGCTGCATTTCATCTCACACTTCATATATGCTCAATCTCCTCCTGGCATCCTCTTCTTTTCTATTCTTACAGTTTCATTATTTTCCTCCAAAACAACCAACTATGCCTTATCGTCTCTTTTCTTTTATACACCCACCCGGCGGTTCAACTTCCCATTTCCCTTAGGCAAAATAATGAAAACCATTGTCCTAGCAATTTGGCGTAACTCATTCCTGATCATGGAGTCAGTTTCACTTAACATATTCATAACAGAGGAGTTAATCTGTGATAAAGAACAGTAACCCTCTAATTACATTCAAGTTTGTCCCTTGCCGTTGGATGACCTTTATTATTCTTGCCTTTTTAAATTAGATTTGACTTTGACATTCATGCCCAAGTGTCTCGACTTGCTTCATGTTGCGATCTCGAGAAACTCGATGGAGTTTATCACGGACTAAATCCTTCTCTTCGTGACCAAGGGTTGTGACCATTATGCATAAAACTTCAGCGATTTCATATATCGCAAATTTGTAATTCAAGTTTCTTTGTTTCTTTTGTCTCTCCATATTCCGATTCGCGAAACTCCGACCACGGAGTTGAACTAACGGTCCGGATATGAACTTGTTTCAACGATTTCTGATTGGATCGCGATATAGCATATTGAGAAATTGGGATTCTTGTTGCATTTCTTTCTTTTCCTCTTGATGCTCGTGATTCATGAAACTCAGAGCCGCGAGGCGCTATAATCAACGGTCTAGATTCATTCTTGATTCGATGGTACGAATTGAATGTGATTTTGCATATCGTGAAGTCGGGATTCTTGTTGCATTTGTTTCTTTCCTTTTTGAATTAGCGATTACATAAAACTTCGATAAGGATTTGGATCAATGGTCGAGATATGATCTTGGATATGGTTACAAACCATCCCAGCAATTTACATATCGTGATTCGGGGTTCTGTTATATTGTTCTTTGATATAACTCCAACACGATCTCGAAACTCTAGATGTTGGTAGATTAACGGTCTAGATCAAAGCTTGATCGGACGGCTCAGAATTAAATCGCGATTTTTTCATATTGTGATTACGCTCGCTTCTCCTTGCACTTTAAAGGCGTGTTGGTTCTCCTCGATCCAACGATGGTCCGGACCACTTGGATCGGCGGCTAAAGGTACGTCTCCCTCTTCAATGATCGGAGATTCTTCTTCTCAAGAGATTCTTCTCAAACTTCCGCTCATTCACTACCTTCGATCATTGTTCTTCTCGAACTTTCTCTCATTGATCTAAAATGAAGAAGACTTGAAATACTTGGAAATTGTTGCAATGTAAATGTTATGTGTTTAAGGCAAAAGGATCGGGTTTCAACACATAGATTAAAGGATTACTTAATAACAAAAAATACTCATAAGAATGACAACATAATGTCCAATTCTTGTAAGCACATAAGCACAACAATTTGATAAAGGGTTCACCCCTCTCTTGGGCTACGTCTCACGGTCCGGCTTCAATGGATCATTATTATTAATTGCTCCAGGTGCTCAAAACATGTATTACAATGCTCAAAATGACAAATGAGCTGCTCCAATGGCTTGAGAGCGTCCCAAAACCCCTGTCGGGTTCTTTCGGCACCTCAATCGATCGAAAAGCGAAGAAGTTAGGCCTCACGGAAGTCTCACTCTTCAAGCTTGTTGTCTCTGCATCGCCAAAATGCACCTTTGTGTGTTCAACCTAGCCTCTGTGCTCATATTTTTGTTAAAACCTAGCACCGGGCGGAACTGCAAAATGGTGTGAATTGTAGAACGGTTAAGGGCGTGCCATCCACTAATTGCCTCGGCACCTGGGCGTATGATTGCATATGACCGTGTGCTTAGCTAAAAGGTGGTTAACGGTTGAACCGATCCAACTGTATTAACTCCCCGTGCTCTGGTCGTGGGCATATGGTGTATAATATAGAACCACAGGCTTGGTTTTGAAACCTCTCACACCAATTTTCGGTTATACAATATATATATGGTATGGTCGTATGTGTAGTACAAAGGACAGCGGGCTGGGGCTAAGCCCCAGGCCCGACCCCCGCGCCAATATACGATAGTGTAAACATAAATATTTTAAAACCCATATATATATCAAGTGACATAGTGTGATATGTTGGTTGGTTAGACTTTGCAAGGCATTATGTGGTGGGGAAGTGCGGGGGTCGAACCCACGGTTCCGTTAGTTTTACATAGCAATGTAAACGATAAGGGGTGCCGGTGGCGGCCCTTGATTGGGCGACGTGGCACCTTTCCATTAGCCAATAAAATTCCACGTGTCAACAAATGATTCAACAACCATCAACCAACAAAACTTTCCATGTTGCTCACGCCACATCATCATCGCGATGCGTACAGCCACATACGCGTCATTTTGTATGAATGCGGTCGACACCAAAATTTGTATGTTTAGCTTAATGAACGCTCATTATATCATAAGCTCTGCGGCGTCGGGTTTGAGACAAAGGTAGTTCGTTGAGTTCAAAACGACAGAGCCCTCACGCTCTAGTCCGGTTGAAAGCGATTAAGGAGCACTTTGAATTTTTGAGAAAATTTTGATCCCTTGATCACACCTCCCATTGGAAAGATTTTGGACATCCAAAAAACTATTCTCGGTCTATGCGAAGATGAGGGTAGAGTTCCCTCCTTACAACCTCAATCCACTTAGCCTTTCTTGGATTCGTCCCTTTAAGACCAACTTCATGAGATACTCCACATTTCCTCGTTTTGAAGTTCGCATCCTCTTGTCAAGTATGGTGTCTTCTCCGGTTGTTAGATACTCACGGAGAAAAATCATCTATGGAAGAATCTGAACATGCTCTCATGATCGTAATCAATGAACTCATACAACTTCAAATTCTCGCATTAACAGCGCATACATTGCATATAAAGAGGCAAATCTAAGCGAAAACATTGTTACCAATCTTATCGATAATCTTAAAAGGACCATATCAATTGGTTTCAACTTTTTACCTTCTCCTTTAAGCCTCTCGCTGCTGATGTAAAGCCATACTTCAACACCAACTTCGAAGCTGTGATCAACACGATGCTTGTGATGTCTCGTTTTTTACTTGGCTTGACTCTTTTCCATTTGCTCTTGCACCACCTGATGTATATTTGGTTGTTCAATGGACTTTTCTGCCCTATCAATTTCGTATTGACCATCGACATAAATATATTTCCCAAAGATAAAATCTAAAGGCGACTTGGGAAAATGGCCAAAACATGCTTCAAATGGCCGATAATTTGCATCGAAGAGTCTTAGCTTCGATTATCTGGCAGTGTTGAATGTAGATGTAAATGTTCATCCCAAAGTTGGGATGATTCTTTTAATAAGCCGCGAAGAAGATGCTGTATGCGATTCACCACCTGCATTGACCATCTTTTTGTGGATGAAAAGTTGTGCTCTTTTTAAGTTTAGTGTCCATGAGTGCCCATAATCTTGACCAAAAACTTCCATGAATGCGAAGTCAGATCGAAATAATGGACTTAGGCAATATAAAATGCACCCAAACATTTTGAAAGAACAAGCTGTATTAGTTTGTTCTGTTGTTACTGCTTAGTACAAGGCATCCAAAAATCACGGATCTTGCTAAACATCCAACCACAACATAAATATAATCATGACCTCATCTCGACATGGAGTAAACCACCAACAAAATCCATGGAAATACTTTCCCAAGATTGAGAAGGAACTGGAAGTGGAATATACAAACCCAACATTCGATTACTAGGTTGCCTTGGCACTATGAACATCCTCGAACATATTGAGAAACACTTTCATTCATCTTAGGCGAGTAGAAGTATCTTTGCAAATTAATACATTGTCTTGCTACACCAAAATGACTAGCAATAAGAGAAGAATGCGCTTCTCTTATGATGTTTGATTCTTTCCCCACAATGGAATACACAACTTGCCAGATGATACAAGAGATTATTATGCACATGATAATCAGATTCTTCAACATGGTTAGAGTGGCACAAAGTTTCTTACACTTTAAAGTCGATTATCTAAAGCATATTTATCCACATAACTTTCATTCATTATGGGACTCTTCTTAAGAATAGCTGAAGCACTAAAGAATAGGCCTTGAAGCATAGCAATGAATTTGTTAAAAATGCCCTTCATATGCGATAGCAAATGAAATGTTGAAGAAAAACCCATCCATCACGGTGCTACAACTGCCCGTGGCTTTGTGCGTGATTGTAGGTATTGCAAAGGTTGATGGTCGGTGTGAATAATGGTTTCTTTTCCCAACAAATGTACTTCATTTTTAACACTTTGAACCAATGCATATAATTCCTTATCATAGAGATAGGATAATTAATCCGACAGCATTAAACGTCTTGGAATGAAAACAAATTGGCTTACCATGCTATAGAAAAGCGCTCCCATTGCATAATTACTTGCATAAATGCGGATTTCAAAGGTTGTCTTAAGTTTGGAAGTGCAAGAACCGGCGTTGAACGATCTTTTCTTTCAAAGTATCAAAGGCACATTGTTGCTTGCCTCCCCATTGGAGAAAACTTGTGACACTTGTCACAACATGTAATGGGTTGGAATGGATGAAAGAAGTTAGCAATAAATTTCTACCTCCCGATGTTGGGTTGCTCCCAAAAAAAACTCTTACCTCTGTCACATTGTTGGAGTGCGGACCATTCCAAAATGACTTAACCTTAGAAGGATAAATTTTTAATGAATTCACCTCCACCAACAATATGGATTAAGTAAATAAGTGAATTTTTGCCAAATTCACATTTGGACAACTCAAAAACAATTGTTCTTTCCTCAAAACATCCAAAACTTGTTTAACATGTGTAATATGCTCTTCCTCGAGATTTGCTAAAAATCAAATATCATCTAAGTAGACAATAACACAATCATCGAGGAAAGGCCTTAAGACGCTCGTTCTGCTCTCATGAAAGTAGGGTGCATTACCAAAGTCCAAAAGGCATTACCATCATTCAAACAAACCTTGATTAGTATTAAAAGTTTGATATTTCCATGTGTCTCTCGGTAAATCATTATTAACCACTCCTTAAATCTAACTTAGTGAAATATTTGGCATCTTTTAATTGATCCAAGAAAATCATCAATTCTTGGAAGAGGATATGATTCTTAACTGTAATTTTGTTCAAAGCCACGAAATCAACACACATACATGCACATACCATCTTTCTTTGGAACTAACACAATTGGAATCCACATGGCGATGAACTTGGTACAATAACCCCTTTGTCTAACAACTCTGGTGTTTTAAATCTGACATTTTCCATAATTGACATTCTATACATACCGATGTTTGGAAGTGGACAATCTTATTTGTCTTGAATTTCATCTTTGGATTCCTCTTTTTGGAGACAACCCTTAGGTTCTTTAAACATGTCATCCTTATTGATTAACAACTTCAAATCATCCAGTTTTAACTTTGCATCTAACCAGAAATGTCTTAAGTTCTCAACATCATTTTTAGGTTTGATCATTAAAGAAATTAAAATTCTTACTAGCATTAACTAACCTCTTCCATTTGCCACGCATTTATGATTGATAAATTCTCTTCTTGGTATGAGCTCTAACAATATACTCAACCCATCTTTAAAAAATGATACTTATTCTCCTTACGATATAAAATAGCTTTCCTATAATACAAATGCAAGGATTCCCAACACAATACCATATATCCAGCGGAATCACATCAAGCTCCACCTCATCAACAAAATTTGGAGTTATAGAAAACCTAAGTTTACACTTCTGGTTACTTGTAACCCAGAATTATCACATATCAACCAAGAGGGTATGGCTTAGGATGTGGTTGTTTCCAACTTAAGTCTCATGATCTCTCTTCGTAAATAAGGTTTGCTTGTGATCCGGAATCAAATAGCGTGTCTATCTTAGTATGCTGAAGAATAGCAGCATATGAAAAGTTCAATTCTCATTTTCTCTTGTTGAGTTATATTGACATTATCATTACTTGAAGAATGGTACTTGCAATAGAACCATTACCTTAGTAACCCATAGCTCTTGATCTTGGTTTCATCACCCGAATCGAACCTAAGTCCTGTTGAGCGATTAATACAGTCTTCGACTTTCCTTTGTTATTGTTGCCAAACTTTTTGGGTCTTCTTCGAGGATGAAGCTTCAACAATGGTCTTCATCATGGCCATCTTTTTGAACAATTTTTACATGTGACTTCTCCCTCTTTCTTCACAACAACATTCTTATTTCCCTTGAACCTTTTATTTCCCTTATCTCCATGGATGGTGTCTTCTTATTACCCTCATGAATATTGTTCCTTCCTCTTGCTTCCAAATGGTAGCTTGTACACAAACTTCATCTAGATTAGGAAAGGATTAAACATGAGTATAGTATGTACATGAAATAACTATGTAACACTCAATATATTTGAGCAATGTTTCTTCTGAAGACAAATCAACTCCCAAAACCAAGCTCTTCTCCTAAATTCTGAGTAAAGAAAAGCTTTGTACATTTTCTCCTTTAGCTTGTCTAAAATTATTCATTCCATAGTTTCCTTTTGTTTTATATGCCAATGGATAAAATTGTTTTAATTGCGATAATGAAATCATTCCAAAGCAAAATGTTACCATGCTTTTCATTTCCTCCACAGTCTTGGATTCCCACCATATAAGTGCTACACTATCCAATCTTGAAGCAAGCTGAATTTTTGGTTTCATCATTTTGAATCTACATTCTACAATATACTTCAATTTGATGTATCCAATTATTTAACTTCTCGGCATTAACTTCTCCATTGTATATTGGCAATTCAAATTTTATATCAGATTTAATGAAGGAATTTGCAAAAGAGTTTTACCATGCCCATTCACGGAGAATTCGGAAGATGTTTAGAACTAGTAGAAGAAGAAGAAGAAGATGATGATGATGGAGGAGAGGGTGGTGGAGAAGCACCATTCCCTCCATTTCCGTCTGGAGTTTGTCTGCTTGCCTTCCTTAGCCATTGAAGGGTTGGAGCCTTCACTGCATAGGTAATATGTTCCTTTCCATCAAGATCTTCATCATCTCTCTCATCTCCATGACAACCTTTATAAGATCTTCATCTTGGTGAGAACTAGATTCATGACTTTACATAGGTATGCTTTGTGAATGTCTCTCTGAAACTTGGTTCATGACTTTCTGCATGAGCCATGCTTGGTGAATGTCTCCCTGAAACTTGTGGTGAATGAATATGCTTCCTCCTTGTCGGATGAGAACTTGGCTCCACAAGTTGAACTTCTCCTCTTGTGAGTTTCAACCTTGTGAGCATCAGAAACAAAACTTTCAAACAATCAAGTCTTCAAAAACTAGTGCTCTGATACCAACTTGATCTAAAAATGAAGAAGACTTGAAATACTTGAAATTATTGCAATGTAAATGTTATGTGTTTAAGGCAAAAGGATCAGTTTGCAACACATAGATTAAAGGATTACTTATGTAAAATACTCATAGACAGCAACATAGTCAATGAACATAAGCACATAAACACAACAATTTGATAAAGGAGTTCACCCCTCTCTTGGGCTACATCTCCTGGTCTAGCTTCCAATGGATCATTATTATTAATTTCTCAAAGTGCTCAAAAACATGTCTTACAATGCTCAAAATGACAAACCGACTGCTCCAATGGCTTCAGAGCGTCCAAAAACCCCTGTCTGGGCTCTTTCAGCACCTCAATCGGTCGAAAAACAAAGAAGTTAGGCTTCCTGGAAGTCTCCCTCTTCAAGCTTGCTGTCTCTGCATCTACAAAATGCACCCTTGTTGTTTGAACCTAGCTCACACGCAAATTTAAGCATGAAAACCCAGCATCGGGCGCAACCGTGCCAACGGTGCAAACCGTAGGATGGTTAAGGGCGTGCCAGCCCCTAACCGCCTAGCACCTGGGCGTGTGAAGGTCATGTGACCGCGCGCTATGGTAAAAAGAGCCAAACGGTTACAACCGTGCCAACTTCCCGCTCCGATCGTGGGCACATGGTGTATAGAATAGAACCACGGGCTTGGGTTTGAAACCTCGTGCACCAAATGTCAGTTATACAATATATATATGGTATGGTCGTATGTGTAGTACAAAGGACCGCAGGCTGGGGCTAAGCCCCGGCCCGACCCCCACGCCAATATACAATAGTGTAAACATAAATATTTTGAAACCCATATATATATCAAGTGACATAGTGTGATATGTTGGTTGGTCAGACTTTGCAAAGGAATTATGTGGTGGGGAGGTCTGGGGGTTGAACCCCACGGACTCCATTAGTTTTACATAGCAACCATGAACCAATAAAGGGGTGCCACGTGGCAGCCCATGATTGGGCCACGTGGCACCTTTCCATTAGCCAATAAAATGCCACATGTCACCATCTGATTCGAAAACTGACAACCAACAAAAACTTGCCACATCACTCCTGCCACATCATCGTACGGTCTGTACGGCCCTGCCACGTCAGCCTGTACAGACTGTACAGTCAGCACTAAAATTTTTGCCTGTTTGACTTAATGAATAGATCGCTATATCTCTTGCTTCCGATGTCCATTTGAGATGAAACAAGTTGCGTTGGGTTCGCAACGATGAGGCCTACACTCTCGTCCAGTTTGAAGTGATTCCGAGCACTTTGATTTTTTGAGCAAAATTTGATCCCCTGATCATTCGTTGCCTTCGATCATTCGTTGCCTTCGATCATTCATTGCTTTCGATCATTCACCTTTCTGAACTTATCTTCTGTTTGTTACAAACTTGTTTTTTTCATGTCATCTTCAATGTTTCCATCAATGACAAGCATTCGTTGTCTGTTAACTGTCTGTTAAATATTTGCCAACAGGGCATCATCACTCGATGAAATCAGGTTTTAGAGGAGGTCAGAACAAAAATTCAGGTGTTGAACGAGGAATTTGCCGTCACAATGGACCCTATGGAGCAGCAGCAAAAGTTCGACCAAATTCAGCAGGGCGACAATGAACTAAATACACTCTATGAGTCACAGTCCGTAGCCAAGAAAGAGCTACGTGACTTTCGACTGGTTATCCAAACATTCTACATGAAAATGCATCAGGTCGATGCAATAGTAGATTCTGAGTGGAACTCGTTGGTTGCGACCAAACCTAAATAATACAGAAAAGAGACAACACAACAATTCCTTGCAAAAGCATCACTCCTTGCCCGGAAATGGCAGAACAAAGTTGAAAGATTTCAAGGAGTAAAGAACCAAGCCCTAGAGTTGGTACCAGAATTGGGCCCTTCATTTGAGGAGGAAAAGAAAGAAAAATCACAAATAGAAGAGCCCAAAGAAGAAGAAAATCAGGATAAAGGAAAACAACAGTTTCTCTTGGAGGATGTGAAAGAACCAAGCACTTGACTCGAGGACGAGTCAAGGATTGTGGTCAGAGCCTGTTGGTCCCTTTGTTTTTGGGAAGGAACTTCACAATGTTTTACTAAGAACGAGTTGCGCAAACTTCATCAGAGGCTGGGAGAAAGAGTAATAGAAAATAGTTGTAGAAGTCAGCGCAACACCAGCTAAGCAACAAATAGTTGCAACAGAACAAGAAAGCGGGAAAACCGAGAAGGAAGACACAACCCAGCTATATATAGGGATGAATATAATTGTAAAAGGTTGGGGTTGGTGTTGTTGTTGTTGTTCGTTCAGTTCTCCGGTTGGATTAGAGTTGGGTTGAGTCATGTCTATCAAAGTCACCCAAGGTTTTGGGATTAGTTGTTGAAACTTGTTGTAAGTTGAGAAGAGACAAACGAGAGTCTGTACTGAACCTTTCTATGTAACTCTGAGTCTATAATGAAGGAAATATCTTGGAGTTAATATGAAGGAGAATCAAATTTTCAAAATATTATGTGTCTCTGTATGTTTACTTATGCATTACATTGTTCCTTTATGGCTTATGAGTTATGTTTGATGGTTCTATGTTTAATCATTGTTCATAACATAAGTAGGTTCAATTCTTGCAGTTAGATGTTTCAGATCTGATGTCGCCTCTTGCGCAAGAACAGGAATGAGTTTCGAACGATCTATGGATCCTCTTTATTATTTTCCCTACCCTTCCCTATCTTTCTGTCTCAGCAGCACTTCGGGTGAGACTTCTTCTCTTCGGAGGAGATGAAAATGCCAACGCTCTAGACTACATGGTACCTTTTGTTGGTAACCTGAGAAGGACCATGGTCTGATCAAATTCGTGCCAACAACTATCATCAATTAAGGTGGTGGCACATGGACCCACCATCGTGTGACACATGTAGGATCGCTATGGGTACAAAATGGCCTGAGAAAGGTACAAAACAAATGACACATGGTAGGTTTAGAGGAGATCCACGTCACCCTTACTGATGTCATTCTACCATGAAACAATTGCACTCTAGAACATTGGAATTTTGTTCTTCAGGAAATCCAATGCTAGCACACTTTATTTCTCTTGAATGTTGAACTTCCAAACAATTGTTTCTAGGAGGTTCGGGGCTCCGAGACTCCAGAGGATTCCTTGCCAGATTAAAAAAAATCATTTGAATGTCAAATTTCTGAATACATGTTCCCCGAAGCTTTGGGAATTCGAGGCTCTGGGACTTCGGTGGTTAGTGGGTTTTTCCTCTTTTACAACAAAGAAATTAAAACAACCAGAGTGGTGAAGTCTCAAAGGAATTTGGTCCTTAACCACCATGCTCCTTTTTCCATATCTGATGGTTATGAAGGGTCGTCCTTCTCCCGAACAAATCCAACGGCTCAAATTTAGTTTTGTGTCCCATAACCATGGTTATTATGGTTTCCTTCCTCTGTTGTATTTCTTGAACCGAAAAATTCCAGATCTTCTAAACACAGTCAAGGTGTTCCCTCAGTTCCCTCCTAGCACTCATGAATTCTTTGAAATTCAATTTTTTTCCAATTCAACAACAATTCGTTCTAAAACGTCTTCTTCAATTTCCACTTACATATCCCATCTAGGCTCAGTGTTGAAACCATGGGTTGCGATACCATTTTTTAAAATACCTCGGCCTCCCAGGTCGGGTCGTGCTACCTCGTAGAACCAATATTACTAATCTCTGATACCATATTGTAACATCCCCAACCTTAAACCTACTAGAATATGGCACACATAACTCTTGTGGAACATAATACATATATAACTTAGCAGACAATTACATTCTAATAATATACAGATTAATGCGGAAATAAGAGTAAGCCAACACATACAGCATATGCAGGGAATAGTTATATATATTAGACATGTACAAATACATATCATGTAAATGAACATAAAAATGGTACTTATCATTTTGTAGAAGACCACCAACTGCGTACAGACCTTAAAAACCTCCCAGCCATAGACCACGCTACTCATCACTCTCAGCAGTGGATCACCCCCAAGCTAGGACTAAAATCCACCTAGGTAAATGGATTCCTAGGCTAGGTTGAGACAATGGGAAGATACACAATCAATTAGGAAGGATTCCCTCCCAGGAGACAACTTATACACATAGACTACAGCCTCTCATTCCCCACATGTCTATCCCACCCCAGGAAGTGTTCCCCTTCTCTTCTCAATAGTCCTTCAGCTACCCCACTTCCCTTCTAGGGCTTCAACAATAGTCCAGACAAGAATTATCATAGCACTATAGATGTTGCTGGGCTCTGTCCAGGAGAAATCACTTGCCCAACAACCTCTCTCACCTGGAGGGATTTTATCATAGGCATGACAACCTACTTCTTCTTTTCCAACAAACTCTCTCACCTGGAGAGAGTTTCTCATAGGCCTGACAATCTTCCTCTTCATTCTACGAGCCTAACAACCTTCCTCTTCACTCTCTCTCCAAGGTACCCAACAACAGGCTTAGGTGAAAAAAACTTCAACGTTCAACCAATGCACAGGTAAAAGCATCAACCATGGCCTACGGGTTTGGAAATAGTTGCTTCTCATAACAGGCAAGTACATCACAATCTTAGTTAGGCACAAGTGCATTGTGCCACCTAGGAGGATCACTGTTACAAATTATTTTGGTCACTCTAGTGATGTCTCTACAGTGTTGTATTCAGACTCCCACAAGGACTTTTGCCTAAGAAAAGTAAATGATGTCTTCTTCCAAAAAACACATTTTTAAGATGAGTTCACAAGATGCCTATGTTACAGGGTGTGAAAATCCCTCATTCTCGCAGGCCATCCACACTTAGGGTGTGAACTGTTCGTAGTCTTCTCTATAGGTAGGGTGAAAACCTATTTTTAATCTTGAAGAAGAGAAGAGGTCATGAAGGTTCTAGAAGGGGATCTTCTAGAAAATGAGTTGGCATTCGCATGGTTGGCATCCTA
>SNQJ01S0022633.1:34519-48472 GCA_010110895.2 Picea sitchensis
TTGGTGGGATCATCCTCATCCATGTAACCATCCCTCCTTCTCCTATATATTTATAGGTTTCTCATGGAAAAGGTTAAGCAAGATTGAATGAAGAATTGGTGAAAGAATTGTGTGAAGAACCCTGCTTGGACAGAAGCTTGACGACTCTACTTGGTCTATCAAGAGGTATTGGATATTCTTCATGCAAGTGCAGAGAAAGTGTGTGTGTTGGAACCAAGGGTCACTAAAAGGAATCTTACGACATCAAGGAAATCCGGTTGTATCTTCTACTTTCATTTAATATAATACAGCGGCATGTCCCTTTCCCATAAAATCACTCTTATTTTATAGCATAACTCCTTGATCATATGCATAGGTTGACATTGAATATACTTTGCTATATTCACTTTGGTTGGTTTGTGTTGTCTTGGACTTGACTTCACAAGAGCACTGGAGCGAAGTGGGAATAACAGATACCTAAGGAAGCGATATAAAGGTATGTCACTCATTCCTTGTTATTAGTAGATTCAATGACCACAACTTAGGGAAAGAGTTGTGTCATGTCCTGTTTTGTTCTAGATCTAGGTGGATCTAGGAAGATCTATTAGTGTCTACACCTATCGATTTTTCTGATAAAAATCATGGGTTTCAGTTGATGATAATAAAACATGGGATATGGATCCAGAATGCGTGCAAGTTTCAGAGGTGCATGCATGCTCAAAGTTTAACAATGGAGGTAATGGCTTCCTGCGTGAATGTGTGAGTGGATGGGAAGCATGGCCGAAATGGAATATCCCCCCCAAAATGAACTGATTTCCCCACATATAACTGCATGTTCCAATACTGACACATGGCTCTCTTGGAGCTCTTTCCTCTCCACTTGAATTTGTTCCTTTTCCCAAAGGAACTTAGGATAACATGAGTTATTTATCAAACCTTAGTATTTTAGGAAATATATTATAATATTCCCTTAGAGATAATCCCTCAATCTTATCCCTTTTTTCTAGCCTCTTAGCCCCATCCCTTTCCCTACCTAGTGGAGCTTAGTCCCCCATTCTCTTTTATGGTGATCAGTCTACATGCATTGATGTATTTATATTAATGATAAGAGTATTTACATATACAAAAATAGGCTCATTGGCCTTTATCATCTCAGATCTCTAGCCTAATCATTACATAAGCCTACTAGCTTATAATCACTTGGCTCACCAGCCTACAAAACATATTACATTCACAATTACAATTGGGGCTCGGTCTTGTGATATTACATTGATCAAAGCCTACATTCCTTCAGAATTCATGTTTGAATGGTTTCTTAATTCTTTACTACCTTATATTTCGAAGGATGTTTATACCTCTGGGGTAACATCTGAGGAAGAATCGATTTTCAAAGCCCAACAGTTAGATCGTATATATGCTCAGTCTGGGATGTTACATGAAATTATTCCTGACACACTGAGGTCAAACTACGATCCTAGAAAAAATCTCAGGCCTCATGCCGATGGAATTATAGGCTCCACAAATGTGAAATCTAAATACTTGGTGACAAGCTAGTTGAAATATTTTTCTCTAACCCACTCTATAGGAGGACAAGCTTCGGATGTGTCCTCCACTCCTACTCATTCGGTGTATGTGAATTATGTGCAGTCATCGACCAACTTGAATGGTATCCAAAAAAAAGGATGAAATAAAAATAAAGGGCGTGGTAAAAATCGTAAGGGTGGGAGGAATGATAATAAAACCAAGGAAAAATGATAAAAATTATAGATTGAAGGTTAATGTTGGTGAGGGAAAGAAAGAGAAGTGAAAGGTGGAATTCCCTTGTAAGATTCATATGGATGATCATCTTACCCACTTGTGCCCCAAACTCGAGGAATTTGCGAGGATATTATCTCTACCACCTGTTGTGTTGACTAATCGTTTTCCGCATAATCATTACATGGCCTCGAGTTCCTCTAACAATGGAAATGTGGTGAGTGGTAGTCAAAACCCACCGGTTCATGAAGGTGACCATATATGCATAAATATGGTTAAGTATCAGATTAATGTAGCCACTCGGTCTCACGATTACATTTCTCCATAGGCTATTCGAGGTCTAGAGTTTCCCCCTCCTCCAAAGATGCCTTTACAAATCGAAAAACTAGAGCCTCCACCTTGTATTCCAAGCGGAGTACTCAAACACTCTACCCACAACCCTAATTCTAGAGTTTCCCAGAACTAATCTATTGTCGAAGATTTGGGTCAAACCCTTTGTGTGATGTCAGCTTTGGAGGTACTCTAGATGTTTCCTTCATAGAGGAATTCCTTATTATCTGCATTAGGAGCTATAGACTCGTGTGGCTATAAAGTTATCAAGTTTGATGTTAGGGATGTTCAACCTCGCTTTCCTTACCACATGGCCTTCCAAATCCATGTCGAGTACTCAAAGTATACCATCAAACATATTTTTATTGATGAAGGCACTGCAACATGCGTGATGTCCCTAACCTATTGGAAATCCATCATCTCTCCAACCCTCTCTCAATCTCCGACCATGTTGACCGCATTTGATGGTCATTCTTTCCATCCCCACGGTATTCTTCCTACATTTCTGGTCCACTTAGGTGGAAATACAATGGAGGTGGATGTCAAGGTGGTTGATGTGCACCTTGACTATAACTTATTACTGGGGCGTAACTAGACTTATGCTATGACTACATCTGTATTGTCTGTTTTATGTACTTTATGTTTTCGTCATGAAGGGAAAATCATGACGATTGATTGTTTTTCCTTTGTGCACACTAGCCCCAATGCATCGGTTGGAGCTTCGATCCCCCATGAACGAGAATTATCAACCAGAAACTAAGGATATTGGTGTCAGAATATATTCCTCCCTTATGGGTACCTTTGATTTCATGGCACCAGTTCATCATATCTACGCCACATCGAGTATTTATTCTTCATCAGTGAGGTTCATTCCTTCTGCACTTCTTATTTTAATGATTCTTGGACCCTACTTCACCAACCAAGTCTTGTGAAGGTCAGTAACATCTTTGAATGGAAATGCCACTGTCGGTGGTAGAGATAGCGTATCAGGTTCTTCTCAACTCTATTGTTGACCCAGATGTTATCTCCTCGCAAATGGATGAGGAGGATCCAGTTCTCAAGCCTGTATGGGCCACTTCATCATCTTTCTCACATTATTGGCTCGATGATACTTTTCCTTCGGATGAATCCATCGTAGAGGCCATGAATGGTCCCGATAGTCCATGGGATGACATGCATCATCTCTCTTACTTCCTCCTAGATCTTGTTAGGATCGAACAAGATGATTTTAGATCTACCTTGAGTGAGATAGTCGGTCACATTGTAGTTCCACTACATACGCATGGAATTTATGCCAAAGGAAACATGGTGATTATTTCTCCCACCACAACGATCGACATCTCTCACATTCTTGGTAAAGATGAAAATGTATATATCGGTGCAGATTGTTCGTCGTAAGAAATTTAGATCTACGTCGATATCTTCAAATAATTTTGTGATGTATTCACTTGGTCATATGAAGAGATGCTAGGAATCGACCCTCATATTGTGGAACATGAAATTAAAACCTATATGAATGCTAAACCTATTCAGAAATGAATTAGAGATATTAATCTCAAGAAGGTCCTTGCTATTAAGGTAGAGGTGTAAAAATTGCTTAATGTTGGTTTTATCTACCCTATTCCCTTGACTAAATGGGTATCCAATCACGTTCCCGTGAATAAGAAGCAAGGAACCATCTATGTGTGCATGGATTTTCGAGACCTAAATAAGTCCTGTCCTAAAGACAACTTCCTAACACCGTTCATTAATCATATTCTCGATGAGTGTGTGGGAAGTGAGGGTTTTTATTTTATGGACGGATTTTCAGGATACAACCAAATTCAAATAAAATCATGAGGATCAACATAAGACTGAATTTATTTTTACTTGGGGTACTTTCACATATTGGAAAATACCTTTCGGCCTTAAAAACACTGGAACAACCTTCCAATGAGCCATGACCTTTTCCTTTCATGATCTCAACCGTATAGTCAAATCTTACCTCGATGATCTCGCTACTCACTCTCGCGAGTGGGTCAATCTACCCACCTTCAACTAGTTTTTGAGAGATGTTGGTATTATTGCATCTGTTTAAACAGTAAGCCTACACATACATCATATACAGGGAACAATTATATACATTAGACATGTACAAATACATATCATGTAAATGAACATAAAAATGGTACTTATCTTTTTGTAAAAGACCACCAACTGCGTGTAGAACTTACGAACCTCCCATCCATAGACCATGCTACTCATCACTCTCAGCAGTGGATCACCCCCAAGATAGGACTAAAATACACCCAGGTAAAGGGATTCCTAGGCTAGATTGAGACAATGGGATGCTACATAGTCAATCAGGAAGGATTCCCTCCCAGGAGCCAACTTATACAAGCAACCTACAGCCTCTCATTCCCCACATGTCTATCCCACCCCAGGAAGTGTGTCCCTTCTCTTCTCAACATTCCTTTGGCTGCCCCACTTCCTTTCCAAGTCTTAAACAATAGGTCAGACAAGAATTATGAGAGCCCTATAGTTGTTGCTGGGCTCCATCCAGGAGAAATCACTTCCCCAACAACCTCTCTCACCTGGAGATATTTTCTCATAGGCATGACAACCTGCTTCTTCTTTTCCAACAAACTCTCTCACCTGGAGAGAGTTTCTCATAGGCCTGACAATATGCCTCTTCATTCCACGGGAATGACAACCCACCTTTTCACTCCCACTCCTAGGTAACTAACAATAGGCTTAGGTGAAAAAAACTTCAACATTCAACCAATGCACAGGTAAAATCATCAACCATGGCCTTCGGGTTTGGAAATAATCGCTTCTCAAAATAGGAAAGTACATCACAAGCTTATGTAGGCACAAGTGCATTATGCCACCCAGGAGGATCACGAGTTTCAGTTGATGATAAGAAAACATGGGATATGGATCCACAATGTCTGCAGGTATGAAAGGTGCATGCATGCTCAAAGGTCAACAATGAAGGTAATGTATTCCTTCATGAATGCGTGAGTGGATCAGAAGCATGGCTGGAATGGAGTATCCCCCCCAAAACAAACTGATTTCCGCACATGTAACTGCATGTGTGAATAATGACACATGTCTCTCTTGGAGCTCGTTCCTCTCCACTTGGATTTTGTTCCTTTTCCGAAAGTAACTTAGGATAACATGAGTTATTTACCAAACCTTAGTATTTTAGGAAATATATTATAATATTCCCTTAGATATAATCCCTCAATCTTATCCCTTTTTCCTACCCTCTTAGCCCCATCCCTTTCCCTACCTAGTGGAGCTTAGTCCCCCATTCTCTTTTACGGTGATCAGTCTACATGCAACGATGTATTTATATTAATGATAAGAGTATTTACATATACAAAAATAGATTCATTGTCCTTTAGCATCTAGGATCTTTGACCTAATCATCACATAAGCCTACTAGCTTATAATCACTTGGCTCACCAATCTACAAAAAATATTACATTCACAATTACAATTGGGGCTCGGTCTTGGGATATTACATTGATCAAAGCCTACATTCCTCCAGAATTCCTATTTGAATGGTTTCTTAATTATTTACTACCTTATATTTCGAAGGAAGTTTCTACTCTGGGGTAACATTTGAGGAAGAATCGATTTTCAAATACCAATGGTTAGATCGGATATATGCTCAGTCTGGGATGTTATTTGAAATTATTCCTGGCTCACCGAGGTCAAACTACGACCCTAGAAAAAATCCCAGGCCTCATTCCGATGGAATTATAGGCTTCACAAATGTGAAATCTAAAGACTTGGTGACAAGCTAGCTGAAAGAGTTTTCTCGAACCCAGTCTGTAGGAGGACAAGCTTCATCTGTGTCCTCCACTCCCACTCAGTCGATGGATGTGCAATCTGTGCAGTCGTCGGCCAACTCGAATGGTATCAACCAACCAAGATCGAATAAAAATAAAGGGTGTGGTAAAAATCATAAGGGTGGGAGGAATGATAATAAAATGAAGGAAAATGATAACAAAAATAGATTGAAGTTTAATGCTGGTGAGGGAAAGAAAGAGAAGAAAAAGGTGAAATTCCCTTGTAAGATTCATATGGATGATCACCATACCTACTTCTGCCCCAAACTCAAGGAATTTGTGAGGATCTTATCTCTACCACCTGTTGTGATGACTAATCCTTTTTTTCATAATCAACACATGGCCTCGAGCTCCTCCAACACTAGAAATGTGGTGAGTGGTAGTCAAAACCCACCGGTGCATGAAGGTGACCGTCTATGCATAAATATGGTTAAGTCTTAGATTAATGTAGCCAGTCGGTCTCGCGATTACTTTTCTCCATAGGATATTCGAGGTCTAGAGTCTCCCCCTCCTCCAAAGACTCCTTTTATAGATCGAAAAACTAGATCCTCCAGCTTGTATTCAAAAAGGAGTACTAAAACGCTATACCCACAACCCTAATGCTAGAACTTCCCAAAACTACTCTATTGTCAAAGATATGGGTCAAAACCTTTGTGCAATGTCAACTTTGGAGGTACTCCATATGTTTCCTTCATAGAGGAATGCCTTATTATCTGTGTTAGGAGATATAGACCCATGTGGCTATAAAGTTATCAAGTTTGACATTAGGGATGTCCAACCTTGCTTGCCTTACCACATGAAATTCCAAATCCATGTCGACTACTCAAAGTATACCATAAAACATATTTTTATTGATGAAGGTGCTACAATGTGCATGATGTCCCTAACCTATTGTAAATCCATCAACTCTCCAACCCTCTCTCAATCTCTGACCATGTTGATCGCATTTTATGGTCGTTCTTTCCATCCCCATGATATTCTTCCTACCTTTCCGGTCCAACTAGGTGGAAAGACAGTGGAGGTGGATGTCGAGGTGGTTGATGTGCACCTTGACCATAACTTATTATTCGGGCATAACTAGACTTATTCTATGACTAAATTCATAACGTCTGTTTTCGATACTTTATGTTTTCGACATGAAGGGAAAATCATGATGATTGATCGGTTGTCCTTTGCGAATGCTATCCCCAATGAATCGGTTGGACCTTCAATCCCCCATGATCGAAAATTATAATCCGGAAACTAAGGATACTAGTGTCAAAATATATTCCTCCCTTATGGGTACCTTTTATTTCATGGCACCAGTTCATCATATCTAAGCTACGTTGAGTAGGTCTTCTTCGTTAGTGAGGTCCATTCCTTTCCGCACTTTGTATTTTAACGATCCTTGGACCCTACCTTCCCCAACCAAGTCTTTTGAAGGTCATTAACATCTTGGAATGGAAATTACACTATCAGCGGTAGAGATAGCATATCAGGTTGTTCTCAACTCTACTATCAACCCAGATGTTATCTCCTCACAGACGGACGAGGAGGATCCAGTTCTCAGGCCTGTATAGGCCAATTCATTGTCTTGCTCACATGATTGCCTCGGTGATAATTTACCTTCGGATGAAGCCATCATAGAGGCCATGAATGGTCCCGATAAGCCATGGGATGACATGCATCATCTCTCTTACTTCCTCCTAGATCTTGCTAGGATCGAACAAGATGATTTTAGATCTACCTTGAGTGAGATAGTTGGTCACACTATAGTTCCACTAGATAAGCATGGAATTTACACCGAAGAAAACATGGAGAGTATTTCTCCCACTGCCATGATCAACATCTCTCGCATTCCTGGTAAAGATGAAAATGTATATATCGGTGTAGATTGTTTGCCGTAAGAAATTTAGATCTATGTCAATCTCTTCAAAAAAAATCGCGATGTATTTGCTTGGTCATATGAAGAGATGTTAGGAATCGACCCTCATATTGTGGAACATGAAATTAAAATCTATCTGAATCCTAGACTTGTTTAGAAATGTCTTAGAGATGGTAATCCTAGGATGGTCCCTGCTATTAAGGTAGAGGTGGAAAAACTGCTTAATGTTGGTTTGATCTACCCTGTTCCCTTGACTAAATGGGTATCCAATCGTGTTCCCATGAATAAGAAGAAGGGAACCATCTATGTGTGCATGGAGTTTCGAGACCTGAGTAAGTCTTGTCCTAAAGACAACTTCCTAACACCATTCATTGATCATACTATCGATGAGTGTGTGGGAAGTGAATTTTTTTATTTTATGGATGGATTTTTAGGATACAACCAAATTCAAAAAAAATCATGAGGATCAACATAAGATGGAATTCATTTTTCCTTGGGGTACTTTCGCATACCGAAAAATGTCTTTCGGCCTTAAAAACACTGGAACAACCTTCCAATGAGCCATTACCTTTTCCTTTCATGATATCAAGCATATAGTCAAAGCTTACCTCAATGATCTCGCTACTCACTCTCACAAGTGGATCAATCTACCCACCTTTGACTAGTTTTTGAGAGATGTCGGTATTATTGCATCTGTTTAAACTCTCATAATTGCATCTTTTGCATTAGGTTGGGTCGTATTTTGGGATTCTTAGTTTTTGAGACTTGGATCATGGTGGATCCTTTAAAGGTTGAGGCAATACTTTGATTTCATCCCCCATGCAACATTTGTCAGCTTCAAGGTTTATAGGGGAAAGCTAACTTCTTATGTCGGTTTATAGTAAACTATGCCAATAATACTAAGGTTTTCATGCATCTCTTAAAGAAGGAAACTCCATTTATACGGGATGAGCGAGCCCAGGAATCCTTCGATGCTCTCAAGAAATCCTTGGTATCGACGCCTCTATTGATGCCTTCTAATTACAGTAGAGATTACTTTCTTTATATCACCACATATGAAGGGATGGTTGGTATGGTTTTAGTTCAGGAAGATGATGAGCTCCATGATCATGTCGTCTACTACATTAGTCGAAACTTAGTTGGCCATGAACTCAAGTACTCTCATGTTGAGAAGATAGCCTTGGTTTCCATACACACATTCCAAAGACTATGGTACTATATAATTCTTTGAAAAACTACCTTATTTGTTTATGTCAACCCATTTCAATACATCCTTACTAGGCGTATCATAAGGGGAAAATATAATAAATGGATTGTCATATTGAAAGAGTTTGATCTTGATTTTGCTTCGGTAAAATTCAAGAAATTGCTAGTTTTTTCCGAGTTAATATCAGAATTCCCTTGGTTATATGAGGATGTTATTCATGTAAATTAATTTGCGGATGAATACATTTTCCTTATCTCATCTTCGAACCCCTGGTATGGAGACATTTTGATCTATGTTCAAACATTGAATTTCTCTCAGGATATTTCAAGAGACGATCAATGGCATATACGGTATCAAGATAAGAACTACCTTATTGTCAATGACACTTTGTATCACCGAGGGATATTTAATATACTGCATCATTTCCTGAATCATGAGGAAGTTGAGTCTGTTCTTAATGACTGTCACAATGGGGATTGTAGTGGTCATATGTTCGGGCTTGCAAAAACCCAAGATATATTGTGAGCCCATTATTTTTTGTCGTCTATTTTTAAATATTGTGTCGAACCATTCAAGAACTGTCACCCTTTCCAGATATTCACATGGAATATGAGCTCTCATCCAACCCCTCTTCATTGATTCATCACTGTCGGTCCCTTCACCAAGTGGGGGGTGGATTTTCTGGACTGCAACCCAAGTTGGGTTGAGGGGTATCAACATATTATTGTGGTCATAGAATAATTTAAGAAGTGGGTAGAGGCCATGCCTATGATTAAATATGATGGTAAGACCACAATGTTTTTCGTGTTCAATCAAATTATTTATCGGTTCAAAATCTCGAGTGAGATTGTCACTGATCATGGAAGTCACTTTTAGGACAAAATGATGAAATAATTAGCATTGAAACTGGGGTTTAAACATGATCATTCTTGTTAGAAATAATAGGTTTTCTCATTTCACCATAGACAATATAGCAATATTTTCATCCAACCATGAATCCACCCTCGAGCAACTTAACCTTGAAAAAGAGAATAATTATGGAATAAAACCCTAGGTCCAATAGCCAATCAAGTTATCATACCACTCTCTAGAGGTAGCATACCAAGTAGAAATTCCAAACCATAACCAAGAGAAAGTCCAAGTCTAAAACCGAAAATACTAGTTGCAGTAGTTACAGCTACAAATACTCTCTAGACTTGCACACTTACTAAATTTTTGTAGTGTGCACTAGAGTTTTGCAGTTGTGAGTTGTATGTTTCCAAATGAGCTCTCACATCCTGTATTTATACTGCTCTTCCTTAGCTATCTGGTCCGACTTCTCTTTCTGGAGGCTAAAAACTCAATATTAATTTTTTTTTTTAGTGGACTTGTCTTCTAGGGTTATGTCCAATACTTTAGGGTTTCTTCTTGCTTCCCAGAATATTCTATTTTTGTCAGGGTTAAATGTGGAGGTTTAATACCTCCCATAGCTACCATAATATCAACACTCCCTCCTAGCTAAGGAGGTATTTAAAGGTAATGGTCTTGATAAAAAACATACCATTCAATCGATAGCATCATCATAGCCACACAGGCTATCTCATGATCAAATAAAGAGCACCATAATCACTATCAGTATCATCTGATAGCATCAACTATATCATCTCTCAAATCCATACTCCATATGAGTAATTAGGCATGATGTTGGATAAGTCACTTACTCCACAGAGTGATACAGAAACCATTCTTCTAATCTGGACATATGTCCTAGAATAATAACTATTCCAACAGATGTTGGAATCCACACCATGGGCTACAAGGACTATTCTTCTAATCCAGACATACATCCTAAAATAATATTTTTTTGGACCATTTTCCTCCTGGAGAATGTCTATTCACCAGCACACTGACTATCCATATAGTTGATAATCATTTTCAACACTACTGATAGTCTTCATGGAAATCAGAATAGTCTCATTCAATAGAACGCAACTGTGTTTATCCATAGTAGTACACAACTACTATCCAATGGTACACAACCACACCAAGTAGCACATGGCTACTTAATCAATGACACATAGTCACAACTAGTGGAACAAATCTACCACAGTAGCATACATCTATTGTCCAGAAACATACAATATCCACAACAATCATATCATTTGATATCATTCTGTATAAAACAATATCATGATATAAACTGAGTCATTTGAGCCATTCTTCCACTCACATATGTGAGATATGGAAGAGTGTATTCCCTCATAAATTAAAACATCAACCATCGGCTATATGGACTATCCTTCTCAAGCACATAAGAATAATTGTCCCTAATTTATGAGCCCGGACCATTCACCTAACTAGGCCATTCCTCCGACACTAATCATAGTGCAATGTGGAGAGAATGAGTCTTCCTAGGGAATGCTTGTCCTTGATTGTTGAACCTAGACCATTCACCTAACTAGGCCATTCATCCGACTTTAATCATAGTTCCACCTGGATAGAATGAGTCTAGCCTATGGAATGACTGTCTGGACCATTTCCTAATGGAAATAATTGTCCTCCACCAACCTCCAAAATGGACCATTCTTAAAAAATTCTCACAAGTGTGAACTTCAAAAGAATGATTGCCCGACGAGGTGGACCATTCTACTTTACCACTACTCAGAGTGTCTGCCAATAATAATGACTATCCTATACGATTCCCCCACACTGGCCATAAGGGGAATCATTTTCCATGGTACTTCAACAATCTATCGAACCATTTTCATTACAAAAATGACTATTTGATATGAACCATTTTCTGAACTATAAAATGCTTGTCCGTCAGAAATCTCAAACCACTTTCCGAACTAGAAAGGAACTTCTCATGCTCGACCATTTTTCAAACTGGAAAATGACTTTCCATGAATCAATAACATATTAGTTCCCCCTCCCAACCTGGGAGTAATCTCTTCCTTTTTCAATAAGGAATTTGTCTCCATGAGCCCCAGCTTGTTTCTTGAGTATGCAAACTTTTCATCTTGGACAGAGGCTTTTCCAAAATAAATGTTATCTTCTCATATGTGGAGATATCTTGGAGAACCACTTCTCTTTTCTGGACTTCATCATGGAGAATATAATTCTTGATCTCAGTGTAGTTCGGTTTGTCATGGAACACTGGTTTTCTCTGAAGGCTTCATATAGCTATGATAATTACAATATATCATGGTTGAATTCAACACTTTTTTTCCTGCTATCTGATCTAAAAATGAAGAAGACTTGTATTCTTGAAATTATTTGCAAGATTTAATTTATGTGTTAAAATGCAAATGGATCAATTTTGCAAAACATCCGTTATAGAAATTACTCATTCAAGATCCATATAAACAACAACAATAAATAGTGAACAGAAAACACATAACACAGCAAATGATAAAGGAGTTCACCCCTCTCTTGGGCTACATCTCCTGGTCCAGCTTCCAATGGATCTTTTGTATTATTTGCTCAAAGTGCTCAAAAATTTGTTTTACAATGCTCAAATTCCAAATAGATAGCTCCAATGGCTTCATAACATCCAAAAACCCCTAGCTGGGCTTTTTCGGCACGTCGTTTGGCCAAAAATTGAAGAAGATAGGCTTTCTGGAAGCTCCCCTTCAAGCTTGTTGTCTCTGGATCGCCAAAATGCACCCCTGTTGGCTCAACCTAGCCCCCACACGCATTTATGTGGAAAAACTCAGCACCGGGTGCAACCGCACAACCAGTACAAACTGTCAAATGGTTACACGTTGGCCCTTATCCACCAAGGCCCGTGAGCACATGGCCACCACATGACCGTGCGCAATACAAATAGGGTTAAGGTTTAAACCATATATATAACCGCGGGGGTTAAAACGCGCACACCCACAATGGTCACATGTCAAACATATAACTACGCACATACCACAATGGTCACACACACGCACACACACACACACACACACACACACATATATATATATATAACCGCGCACATTACAATGATCATATGCAATACATATATAACCGTCGGCCGAGGCTTAGCCCCGACCCGGTTCGTGCCCCAATTCACATTTTTTCAAACTCAAATACAATCAAATGTATATATATGTTAAGTAATACATGTGGGCACACCGGTTGGGCAGCCCTTCCCAAGGCTTTACCCTGCCCGGAGGTCACGGGGTCAAATCCGGCCAACAACATAACTTTTAAACCAATATATAGGTGACACGTGGCGGCCATTGATTGGGCCACATGTCGCTATCCCATTCACTGCAAACAAGCCACGTCATATGCCAACTATCCACACAACTACCTGCCATGTGTCGTATGGCCCCTGCCACAGTCGTACGACCTGCCACGTTAGTATTCGTACGAACTATACAGTGAACATCCCTGTTTTTGCCTGTTTGTCGTTTTGACAAAAACGCGATATCACTCTCTCCCGACGTCCTTTTGAACCCAAACGAGTTGCGTTGGGTTCGTGACGACGAGGACTATGCTCTCGTTCAATTTGAAGTGATTCTGAGGACTTTTAATTTTGAGCAAAATTTGATCCCATGGATCACACCTCCCCATTGGAAAGCTTTTGGACCTCGAAAAGACTATTTTCAGTCTATCTGAAGATGAGGATATAGCTCCCTCACCTTTCCAACCTCAATCCACTTGTATTTTCTTGGATTTTTACCTTTAAGACCAACTCGAAGATACTCCACATTTCCTCGTTTTGAAGTTCACATTCTCCTGTCAAGGATTGTGTCTTCATGCAGTTCTGTAAGATATTATGGGGGAAAATATCTATAGAAGGAATCTGAACATGATCTCCTTGATAATCAATCAAAGGAGGCTCATACAATTTCAAATTATCAACATTAACAACTGCATACATTTTCATATAAGGAGGCAAATCTAAACGGAAAGCATTGTTACCAATCTTGTCAATAATCTTGAAAGGACCATATCGAATTGGTTTCAATTTTTTACCTTCTCCTTTAAGCCTCTCCTTA